>JAMFTG010000100.1:232500-317500 GCA_023974075.1 Chaenocephalus aceratus | reverse complement strand
AGACTCAGCCGACGCCACTCCTCCTCCACCTGCACCTAAGCAGCAGCGGCTGAATTTTAACCGAGGGACTGCTAGCCAGGGGAAAGTCCATAAAGCCATTGCACGGTATGTTGTAGAACACATGCAGGCTATTGCTACAGTGGAGTCACCGCTTTCAGGGAGCTAGTTAGCATGATAGCATGTCCGGGCGGCACACGGCATATGGGACGGAAAACTTTTCCAACTACCTGGAGAAAGAATATACAAAAATGGAAAGCCAGCTAATATCGATGCTATCCAGATTGCATATAATGCATGTCAAGTTGATCAACAGATTGTATTCTCCAATGCAATAACAGTACTGAAATGAAGGCTAAGGGCATTAATATAATGGGAGCCCTTTTTTAAGTAACTAAAACGTTACTTTTCACAGTAACGCATTACTTTTTGGTGAAAGTAATCAGTAAAGTAACTGAGTTACTTTTGAAATGAAGTAACTAGTAATGGTAACTAGTTACTGGTTTCAGTAACTAGCACAACACTGATTATAATGCATTATTACGTAGTAAATATTAAGTCATAATGTTAGTAATAGTGCTATAGGCGGATTATAATGTATTATTAGTACGTTTGTAATGCATTTTGGACAGTTGACACATACATGTCACCATATTTACCTCCTTCCTCCCTCCTTCCCTCCCTCCCTCCTTCCTTCCTCCCTCCTTCCTCCCTTTACTTCCTCTCCATCCCACTAACAGGACTGTAGGTCTTTCGGTCTTGATGAACAGAACCAGCTCCACCTATACATCTCTGCCTGCTCTCGGGCCAGGAAGAGTCACAGACCATTTCACCCGAGTATTAATGACCTTTGAGAGAAGTTGCCTCTAAACGGAGCTACAGTACCAGAGTATATACAGACAGAAGGGGGAGGGGGGGGGGGGGGGGCAGGGTGCCAAGGAGAAGAGAAATGAGGTGTGGGAAGGCGAGGGTAGAGAAACAACAAAGGGCAGATACAGATTGAATCATTTGAAAAGGCTCGCACTGTACAGTATCACCAGCCGAGGAAATAAACAACTGTCAATACGTACACTCAGCAGGGATCGGGGGGGCAGACTGCCAAGAAACATGAAGAGAAATTAAGATCATGTGAACAAATGAAAGCAAGGCTACCATGGTTCCCTATCTCCAGTCCAGGTTTTCATCTGCCAATATCTCTCCGAGGTGTTCCACTTAAATACAACACTTAAGGAAAGAGCTGAATGCTAACCTGCTTGTTCTTCAACATAACTAATACAATAATGAATGCCGTATTCTAAAATTAAGATTGTGCATATCAGCAACTCTATAATAACTGTAACTGTTTCCAATCACATTGATAAATGTGCCCAAAAACATGAAGAACTATCAGAAGTTGAAAGGCATAAAAATCACTACGATACATTCAATGATATTCAGCATAAGAAAAAAAATAACACACCGGACACGATGCGAATATGCGAGTTTCACGTTTCACCGCGGCTGCCAGCTGTGTTTACTCGCATCATTCAAACAAGCTCGGGAGCTACAACTACAACAAGATGAACATATTTTACATTGATTTAATTGTAATACACGTTTCAAAATGATGCCGAAGTAACAACACACTGATACCGGTTAGTAAAAACCATGAATTAATGCTTTGACAAGTCTGCAGACAGACGGCAGGCGAAGCACCTTTTAAAATGCGTGTTTTCTGAATGGAGATCGGCTAAGCTAACGTTGTATATGCTCCGACCGTCCACACTCACAACAACGGCCTACAGACATAAATAAACCAGCGACTGTATTCTCCATGACACAGACAGTCTGTGGTTTGTACTTGTTTAACTTGTGTCTAGTTTCTGAACAGATATGAGGAGCTGTGAGCTCTGAGTGCTAACAGTTAACGGCTGATGTTTTGGTGTTGTGGTTCAACGTCAGTGACGGCAGGCTGAGATCCTCACCGCTGATTGGCTACCGCGAGATCGCGTCACGGGAATTTGACGCTTGAGTTGAAAAAATTAAACTTGAGCGGTTGTCGCGGGCCCCTCCAATCGCCTCAATCGCGCCGCGACATTCGCATCAACCGCCGCGCCGCCCCCAAACATCGCATCGGTGTGAACTCAAGACTCAAGAGACCTAAATGAGGCCTGCAGATGGAAATTAGCTATTTCCTCATTCTTCATATTCTCTTTTCTGAGATGAATATATTTGTATGCATGGTCCTTGTTGAAATAAATACATAATAATAAATCAATGACAGACCAAATAAAAATACTAGGTCACGAGTTGTAATGCATTGTTAGCATTCTCACAAACTAACGCAAATATGGACTGGATATAAAGTTTGTATCACACATGAGAGATAGTTTTTTAGGGGGTTTGATGAGCAGAACATCTAAATGAAAAGATGGTAGTTGTTGGAGGGTATTGTAATAAAGTTTAATAGTATGGATATTTTGTTGAACGCCCACCTTCTAATGAAGTAATATATCAACAACTTCCTATTGTGTTTGAGGTATGTCTCCAATATACTTTTTTGTCGTCTCCAAATGTTACATATAGGGGCTTCGTTCTAGGTAGAGCCTTTTGCCATGCGCACGACCCCCATCTTTACTACATTTTCCACCATTTTTAAATGTTGTGCCCCTTAATGTCACAGAACACGTTTACATCGACTGCATTTCTTGGGGCTAATAGTGAGTGATCTTCTTTAAATTCTTGCCCTGATGTGTGGTGGAGTTTCTTAACAATGCAGTCTCCATGAACAGTGGTGCTGCCATGTGTGGATGAGCGACCCCCCCCCCCTCATCATTCAGACTCTCTCTTGATGTCCAGCTGAGGGGTCAGGATCAGAGAGAGATGAAGGGCCCGTTTAATCAGCACATCTCCTGCAGGAGAGCTGACCTCTGACCCCGCCCTGCAGCAGTGTGGACGGCCGTCAGAGGCACCGTGGAGACCTGAGGGGTCGAGGGGGGGGCACATCAGGGGCCCAAAGGCTCCCTGCTGGATAATAAGAGCCCTCAGGTGCATCGCAGACAGCCATGGAAACATCTAAACACCATGAAACCTGTGCAGTGTTCAGGTTATACCCTACATGCTGAATTTCTGATCATAAATGGACTGCATTTAAAAAACTTTTATTCCCTTCAAAGTGCTTTACATAATATACACGTCAGCATCCAGCCATTCAGACACATTCGTTGGCCATGTCTTCGGGGAATCAGGGGTTAAGTGTCCTGCCCATGAGGACCCATCGACCAAGGACACATCAACATGTCGACTGTAGGGGCTTTGGGATTCAAACACCAACCTTCTGATTGGTGGACGACAGCTCTACCCCCTGTATTTCTTTAGTAAGTAAGTAAGTAAGTAAAACTTTATTTATATAGCACCCTTCTCAACACAGATGTACAAAGTGCTTTACAGTACAGTACACAGGACACAATTCACAGTACAACTATAAAATGTAGAATAAAAGGCATAAAACGGCAGCAGGTAACACATAGGATAAAACATACGACAAAACACCAATAATAAAAAAAGAAAAAAAAAGAAGACAGCCACTAACTCACCTCCTCCGACGACGCAAAGGCCTGTCGGAAGAGGTGGGTCTTTAACCGCCCCTTAAAAATATCTATTGAGGCCGAGGTTTTTATTATTTGGGGGATATTGAACATCGTGCCAATAGGATTATGTTTCTGTTGGGTTTGTTGGTTGGTTTGTCTCTTGTCTAGAAGGAACCCTTTACGTTTTGGCCGGATCCATAATCAGTGTTTACATCTGACTTTGAATGCTAAATACTCGTTTTCTGATTAGATATAAATATATCCCTTTGAATAATTGTGAATTGTTGTAAACTCTGCCATGGAGGTTATGGTGCTGTTCATTGGTTGGTTTGTCTCCTAGCAGGATTACAGAGAAACTACAAACTCGATGTTCATTAAACTTGTGGAAATGTTGGAGAATGGGCCCAGAAAAACCGTCTGAATCACAGTTTTCACATCAGACATCAAGTCCTGAATACAAAATGTTGAGTTATATATTACGGTTTCTCTTTGAAGGATTTCGAATCTTTAATATCTTTTTGGTTTGACGGTTTGTGCGGTATAATGGAAAAAGGTCTGGCCTGATGTTCATGAAACATTGTGTAATGGTCTAGCATTTGCGAAGGAAGAAGTGCGTCCATAACATCCAAGAAGTGCGTCCATTACATCCAAGAAGTGCGTCCATTACATCCAAGAAGTGCGTCCATTGAAGTGCGTCCAGTACATCCAATAAGTGCGTCCATTACATCCAATAAGTGCGTCCATTACATCCAAGAAGGGCGTCCATTACATCCAAGAAGTGCGTCCAGTACATCCAAGAAGTGCGTCCAGTACATCCAATAAGTGCGTCCATAACATCCAAGAAGGGCGTCCATTACATCCAAGAAGTGCGTCCAGTACATCCAATAAGTGCGTCCATAACATCCAAGAAGGGCGTCCATTACATCCAATAAGGGCGTCCATTACATCCAATAAGGGCGTCCATTACATCCAAGAAGTGCGTCCATTACATCCAAGAAGGGCGTCCATTACATCCAAGAAGTGCGTCCATTACATCCAAGAAGGGCATCCATTACATCCAAGAAGTGCGTCCATTACATCCAAGAAGGGCGTCCATTACATCCAAGAAGTGCGTCCAGTACATCCAAGAAGGGCGTCCATTACATCCAAGAAGTGCGTCCATTACATCCAAGAAGGGCGTCCATTACATCCAAGAAGGGCGTCCAGTACATCCAAGAAGGGCGTCCATTACATCCAAGAAGGGCGTCCATTACATCCAAGAAGTGCGTCCAGTACATCCAAGAAGGGCGTCCATTACATCCAAGAAGGGCGTCCATTACATCCAAGAAGTGCGTCCAGTACATCCAAGAAGGGCGTCCATTACATCCAAGAAGTGCGTCCAGTACATCCAAGAAGGGCGTCCAGTACATTTTAAAACAGGTTTCATAACCAATTTTAGATGTTCTTTCTGAAAAGGCCTCCAACGTGGTCTGCGCGCTCTATCTATTTCCAATATGTGAATCATATAAGCAGCAGAAAGAAAAGTAACGACGATGTCAGGTTTTCTTACGTTTCAAATCCCTATCTACTTCATATCTGTAATATAATGTATCAACACACGGGCGAGGGTTCTTCTTCGCTCTGTTGTCTCACGTTTAAACACCAACATGTTAAATGTGCCAATTATGCCAATGTAATCAGGCTACACACACATACGTACACACACATGCATCACTCTCTGCACACACTGACCCAGAGTACTGCAGCAGCTGGTGGACGCACATGGCCCAACAACACATCATATGCATACACACGCATAGAAATATAGACATCAGCCCACACACACACTGGAGCCACACACACACACACACACACACACACACACACACACACGTGCTCCCGCATGTACTCAATCATAGCTTCCTGTTTTTGCCTCATCGGCCGTGATGTCACTGATGAGGTCACTGCGTGGGTCACCAGCAGCACTCTGTTGTTCCCCCGAGAATGGCTGGTAATTATGAAGTCATGGATCGACACACACTCGCACACACACACACGCACACTCGCACCTCATCTGGTTCCTGGATCATCTTTCAGGCCTGAACCCCGACGCTACTGTGCATCTTCAGGAAACATTAACTGCGATACATGCAAAATAATATTCCACTATGATTCACAATATGACAGCTTCAGGTCTCAGTTTCATATTTGTTGGGAAAACACTGAGTGTCCTCTTCCAACATGAGAGTAGCATGCTACAAAGGTATCCCAGCTGTAGCTGTGACACGACAGGATGTGTGATGACCGAGAAGAGCATCAGGACTGCTTGAGGCAGGTGATAGCTATGTGATTAACATGGTGATTCAGCCTCTATGGAGAGAGACATCAAGCATGCTCATTTCTGACGTGGAGCTGATCTGAAGTAAACATTGAAGACTGCTTTCTATTCCTCCATCTTGTGACTGTGTGACTCCCTCTCTTGATATCAGCATGTGAAGGACACTGCTCAGGAACTAGTTGATGCTCTGTATGTGATGACTGCTTCCTTTCTGGAGAGGATCACAGATACATGGATCCTGAGTTGAAGCTCAAGCCGGGGACGAGGGAGATTTAACATTTTTTTAAGTATTCAGAAAAAGACAGGATTTTGAGAAAAAAGTCAAAATTTTGAGAAAAAATGTCAGAATTCTTTGAAAAATGTCAGAATTTTGAGAAAAAAGACAGAATTCTTTGAAAAAAGTCAGAATTTTGAGAAAAAAGTCAGAATTCTTTGAAAAAAAGTCAGAATTTTGAGAAAAAAAGTCAGAATTTTGAGAAAAAAGTCAGAATTCTTTGAAAAAAGTCAGAATTTTGAGAAAAAAGTCAGAATTCTTTGAAAAAAAGTCAGAATGTTGAGAAAAAAGTCAGAATTCTTTGAAAAATGTCAGAATTTTGAGAAAAAAGTCAGAATTCTTTGAAAAAGTCAGAATTTTGAGAAAAAAGTCAGAATTCTTTGAAACATTTCAGAAGGTTGAGAAAAAAGTCAGACATTTTTGATTTTTTGTAAAAAGTCAGAATTTTCTGATTTTGAGAGAAAGTCAGAATTTTGAGAAAAACTCAGTATTTTGTACATGGCAGGATGTATGATTACCTGCAATGACTGGCATTCCTCCATCTTGTGACTGTGTAACTCCCTCTCTTGGATATCAGCATGTGAAGGACACTGCTCAGGAACTAGTTGATGCTCTGTATGTGATGACTGCTTCCATTCTGGAGAGGATCACAGATACATGGATCCTGAGGTTGAAGCTCAAGATGGGGACCAGTGAGGTTTTTCTAATAATATTCATAATCCAAAACAGGCCTTATTCCAAATGTAGCAATGGTGGGATTTTCCTCAGGTTTATCAAGTTTTTTCTGAACATGTATCTGGTAAAATAGACAGCAATAGGCGTCTACCAGTAAGAGGGTATGCGGTTCCCCAGCCCGTGGACAAGATACGCAACCCACACCTGCTCCAGAAGGAATTTCTACATTATTGTTATTGTGTTGCAAGTCACTTTGGATAACCAACATGTAATGTACGAAATGTAATGTCATCATGACAGTGCAATCAGAGTATGCATCTCATTCTCATAGGTGGATGTGGCTCAGTGGATAGTGTGCTGCACTTCGAATCAGGGGATAGCAAGTTCGAGTCCCACTGCAGTCAGCATGTCGTTGTGGTTTGTAACACTACTTCCTGTTTACGACCAGCAATCTGTACAAAACCACTCCGTCAATCTGCCATGCCAATAGATCAAGCTATGGAGCTTACGCAACGGGACCAACATGAGTGAACATTTGAAAAAAGACTCATATGACTTGTAAAGGGTGTGATGGAAACTTCTTAAGCAATGGAGACGACATTTAGAGAGACACGGGGAGAGAAGGAAACTTTGATGGCAAACACTCAAGGTTTATTATGAAGTTAACGGCCAGAGAACTTACAAGACATGTGCTGAAGATCACGACTCCAGAGCCATGTATTTAGCTGGTTCTGTGAGAATCATCAACATGCTGCACGACAAGATACAACACTATCAGCCGACGCCAACAGGCCAACAGGGCAGACACAACACTGGGAGCACAGCAGCCAAGGTTTCAGGCCTGTGCTCAGTGAGGACAGTTCACTGATCAACTGGGTCAAAGGTGTGGGCGTAGGAAAATAGTTCCCCAGCAAAGAGGACTTGGTTCGATAAGGACTTGAACCAGGTTCCCAGTCCCTACGGACTTAGCCACAGCCGCCCTCTAAACCCAGTGTCCTTATAATCTGGAGCAAGGCAAGCTCTGCACACAGCCCTTTAACATTCCTTGTTATGAGGCTGAGGACCACCAGTGTGTGTGCGCCCCGCCTCACACACACACAGACACACACACACACACACACACACACACACACACACACACACCCTCAGCACCTTGTCTGTGTGGCCCTCTGCGACCTGACGGACCCCCGGACCAGAGTGACCTCTGGATTGAATCAGGCTCCGATCTCAGCCAGAGGACTTTACATTAAGCCGCCACACACACACACACACACACACACACACACACACACACACACACACACACACACACACACACACACACACACACTGCATGCTAATTGCACAAAGGAGGCTAGGACTGCGAGTGTGTGTGTGTGTGTGTGTGTGTGTGTGTGTGTGTGTGTGTGTGTGTGTATGACATCATGGTTAATCACAGATTAGACTTCTCAATGAGCGTAAAGCACAGTGGAAGCAAAACATGCTCACGGCACAAAGACAGGACTGTGATGAGGGAACTCCCATTTGTTTGCTCTCACACACACACACACACACACACACACACACACACACACACACACACACACACACACATACTTTCCACAATTTTAGTTATCTGATCATCTTTCTGCACTTACAATGAATACTGCTAAAGGTGTGTCTGCACATTTAAAACATAATTTAACGATTTTATAAATGATACACCCCAAACTAAATGAAGACATGTATTTGTTTTTTTACAGATTACATGTAAAAGCTATAAATGTGCATGTGTGTGTGTGTGTGTGTGTGTGTGTGTGTGTGTGCGCGTGTGTGTGTGTGTGCATGTGTGTGTGTGGGTGTGTGCGTGTGCGTGCGTGCGTGCGTGTGTGTGGTGTGTGCTGTGCATGTGTGTGTGTGCGTGCATGTGCGTGTGTGTGCATGTGCATGTGTGTGAGCTTGCGTGTGTGTGTGTGTGTGTGTGTGTGTGTGTGTGTGTGAGCTTGCAGTATGATAGATACATAGATAGATGTATACGCACTTAATTTATCCCAACTCCGAAAATCGTTTTGTCGCAGCGGCATTTTACCAGTCAATTAAAGAATTACAAAATGTCTTAAAGTTAGAATAAAATGCAAATAAACATTTAAAATATGAATACACAAAATATATACACATTCTCAGTAACAAATACCTATATATTCAGAGGAGCAACTAAACACTAAAACATATACAGAATACTTGTGAATACTCTCTTATATACCAAGCCACTGAGCATATAAACATATATACATCAAAAGTGGTGTATGTCCTCCCATGTGTGTGTGTGTGTGTGTGTGTGTGTGTGTGTGTGTGTGTATAGCTGTGTGTGTATAGCTGTGTGTGTGTGTGTGTGTGTGTGTGTGTGTGTGTGTGTGGTTATGGAGCAGATCTGGCAGCCATCCCACTCAGGACATTTGACCTTGGAGACTTTCTATTTTCCCCCCCTCTCTCCTTTTCCCCTCGCTGAGGCTAAAAGGCTCAAAAGGGTGGAAAGCTAAATATTGTCTTTAGTCTCCTGGACGCCAGGTTGCATAAAAGGTTCCAAAGCCGTTTGCATCAAACCTCGACCGTCGAAACCACAAATTCTGTTTTTCTAGCCATAAAACTCCCCCCGCCAAAAAGGGGAGGGGAGAAGAGAAAGAAAAAAGATTTCCATTCAGTTGATTCTTTTAAATGAACTGAAAAAAGTGTTTTACTCCCCAAAGGAAAACACGGAGTGATAAGTGCCCGTGACGCAGGCAGAGACGCAGCCTGATCGATACCACTGACTTCCAGCTGGAGTCAAGTCAAACTCAACCGTCAACATTGTGATGTAATCCTCTTTCTAATCGACTACCAGCTTGTATCATTGTTATTTACACATGGATGCTTTTCGTGTTGATCGGTAGGATTTCTTTTTTTTCATTTCAAACCTTTATTAACCCAGGTGAATCCCATTGAGATCACCTGCTCAAGTAGCTTCCACATGAAACATAAAAACATAAACAGAACAACAAAAGGACATTTTATACAGCATCATTACAGGGATTTACAATTTACATAACTGTCCACATGAGCAGCTTCCCATTGAGTAGCATCCAACAAAACATGTAATAGGACTAGATTAATGAAACCAATGTATCTGTACTTGTGGAACCGAAACTTGAACATGGTGATTTTAGGTCTGCTGGTCACCCCTGAAAAAGAGATATTTAGGTCTCAAGGGCTTTCACCCGGTTACAGAAAGGCTACAGACCAACGAAGGAGGTTTTCGAAAGTATTATTAAGTGTTAAATATGCTTCTCTCTGACCTGGCAACACAACACACACACGTCACATGCAGTATGGCAAGATAGCCACGTGTAGACTTTTCTATGCAAAAATGAAACCCAGCTGATAGAAAGTGAAAATTCACTAATACTAAAACTTCAAATTCAAGCCATGTGTGTGTGTGTGTGTGTGTGTGTGTGTATAAGTGTGTATATATATATATATATATATATGTGTGTGTGTGTGTGTGTGTGTGTGTGTGTATACTGTAAAGAGAGCATATAAGTTGTGTTAGTGTACATCAACACATGTTCCCAGTACAACCAGTAAACTGCATTCAGCTGTACAGTATGCACGGATGTTGTGTTTCATGCATGTGTGTGTACGCTGTTTATCGGGCATGTGTGTATGTTGTGTATTGTGCATGTGGAGGAGTTTACCCTGACATGTTTACAGGAGGACCACACATGAGTAAAGGAGCGATGCCAAGCCTGTGCAATACACAGTGCCAACACGCACACACAAACACACACACACACACACACACACACACACACACACACACACACACACACACACCATGTATACATCACTTCAGGGGACATTACATTAACTTACATGCATTTCCTGGAGACTTATCCTAACCTTAACCATAACCAACACATGCCTAACCCTAACCCTAACCAAGTCTTCACCCTAACATTAATGATCCCCCTCATGGGGACCTCCAATGTGTCCCCATAAGGGAAGCCAGTCCCCACACATGACTATGTAAACAGATGTAGGTCCCCACAAGTATAGTAATGCTAGACCACACACACACACACACACACACACACACACACACACACACACACACACACACACACACACACACACACACAGGTAAAGCCACAGAAATGTACTTGGCAGCTGCTATATTCTGCATTGAGTGCCTCTCCCACCCATGTGTTTGTCAATATAAACTGTTCCAGCAGATAGTCGCTGACGCTGCAGATTGATGGCCTGCAGGTACGGTGTACGGTGGTTATCGAACTGATATTAAAAGCAAATGGTGCAAAAACTCGTCTGACGTCCACTTTTGTATTCGAAATAATATATTGTGCTCTGGTTGATTCATAGAGCGGTGCAGGGATGACGTACTTACCCGGAAGCAAGCTGCTGGTTCCCTCGATAAAAAAGCAACGGGATTGAAATAAGGAAATAAGAAATTTTGTTCAGCCGGGTAATCTCCACATGTCTTCCTACTTTTATGATGTTCTAATCATAAATCTAATGGCCGGAAGCTAAATGCTAACGTTATGCTATAAAGGAGCTACAGCTGAGTCCAGCAGCACGACTTCAACGTCACGCCGACTTCAGATCCATATTCAAACACACAGATTCTAGATGGAACGAGTTGAAGCGTTTGTCTGAACACTTTGCAGGAGGCAGGGACTTGCTTTCAGAAACAGAAACTAACTTAGAGGAGTGTTTACGTGTAGTGTGTAGGTCACCGCTGATGGATTTAATGTCGTAGAACCAAACGTGATCCGTCTCTTCAATTTGTGTCAAACACAGACCGTGGCCGTTTCTCAATCGCGAGGATTCTGGCTTCCAAGCCAATATTTCAAGGATGCTACGTCATCGAGTGCCGCCGAAGGACTGTTCCAATCTCCAGCATACTTGGAATTCCACCGAGGCCGCGTCCTTGGTTTGGGGGTAATTTCGAGGCTGCACATGGGTAGACTTCGCGTCCTTCAAATCCCCACAATGCTTTGCGCACGGACCAATTTCCCCAAATCTGTGGCGCAAAATGTAAGGCGGGGCCTCTCAGTGACGCACACCTGCACACTTGCTAGCCTGTTCCACTCTTCGTTTTCCGAATGCCAGGAAGGATTCTTGCCTCGCTTCTGAAGCAAGTGACTCGGAAGACATGTGCTACCAAGCAAGCATCCTCGCGATTGAGAAACGGCCCTTATTTCAGATATTTTCCTAAACCCCATGGAGAGATCCCATTGGCTCTGAGACGAGGGAACAGGAAGTAGTGAAATGCTGACTCACTTCCTGGTTTTAGGACTCGTCACTGCACCACTCTATTAATAAGTGATATATCAATTATTGGCAATCTAACTTCTGTGTATTGCATATACAACTATGAACTAAGACTTTGTACAGGAAGTGTTTACAACTGAAGGGGTAGAAACTCGTCCATACTGATTCGATTATACTATAGTTGAAGGGTTTGATTGTATTTTGATTATTGTCATTGCAGTAGTGTTCTGTCGTGCATGTTTTATTAAATGAATTTGTTAAATAAAACTAAACCAATTTAGTTTAGATAAGATAAGATTTGGATTGATTACACATTTGTTTCACATTTTGTGCAGATTTTTGCACCTCTCACAACTTCTTTAACGGCCTGCAACCCCTTTCGCTGTTAATCTGTTAAATGTACATGATATTGTATACGTAATACTGCATGAATGCATATATTAGGAACCAGGATTCACACACATGCCTCCGGCAGCCTGCCCTGATGCGGCACAGGTTTCCATCAAAGACACGTTCCTGCTCCACTGTGACCTCTGACCTCTGACAGTTTAATGGCGGTCAGCTCTGACCTCTCGCTGTCGTCACCCAGCGTCCCCCCGACCCCCGAAATCAAGAGACACGATGACGGATGGAGGGGGGGGGGGATGCTGATGTGTCGACACTGAGGGACTGTCACAGAGACAACAGCTGTTCTACACACACCTGTGATATCAGAGGGGAGGTGTGTAAAGGAAAGGTAATGCTATGATATGTATGTTGCAAAGATATTGATTGTGTTATTTTGTATACATGGATTGTTGTGTTTTTATATTAATGTGTGCATATGTATAAATGTGTCTGTTGATTATGTATAGGATATACATATTTGTATATATATATTTGTATTGTTGTATTCAGGATTGTGGGAAACGGTATTTCGATCTCCTGTCTGTACACACAAACTGAAAGATTGCAATAAAGTTGAATTTGACTAAATACTAATATTCTGTAAGCCTTACATGTCAAGGGAAAGTAGATCTCAGCACTCAGGAAGGTGATCAGTCACAAGGTGTCATGTGACCACACGGTGGGTGATCATTGGTCTGATGATGGGTCACTTATCTCATGACTAAGCACGTATTCCTTGTAACTATATACTGGGTATGTGCAGGAGTCCTGAAGTCGAATGTAAGACCTTTTAAGAAATGTCTTAAGACCCTTTCCATACATCTTAAGACCTCGTCGCCACTTGGAGTTCTAACCGGTTACCTTGGCGACACACTTTACCTCACATTGACTATATACAGTATGGATTGTCCTTCCTCCTTATCTTCCAACCATTTGGACGCAGACTTGCATTTCCCCATAACGATGTTGCTTAGCAACCGGCGTAAACGGAGCTTCGCGCGCTATCAAGCAGTGAGCGTGCGACGTCCTTTTCAGATGACGTCAAACCCAACGGGATGCCATCAATAAACTACACAGAATCACACGACACACCTACGCCATGAGTACATTCAGGCAGACGGTAGAACACAACCTCTCTGGACCATTTATATACTTATTGAAAACAAGCTACAAAATGTAACACCTTGGAAAATGCCGTTTATACTTTTTAATAGCCTTAATTTTCGCTAAATTGATTTATCAACGTAATACTTGTTAAGACCCGAGGACACCCTGGTATAAAAGCTCTCTCTTCAGTTTGAGCAGTTGCACTCGGCTGTGGAAACTTTGCTCTTCATCTCTTTGACTGCTTCCATTCAAGAATGTCCACCACAGGAGCAACAGCTGATCAATGTGTGTAGAGGTGTGTCGGATTAACCAAACATGTTAACATGAAACTTCCCCAAGTGATTTAATTGATAAGGACATATTTGTTTTTGTTTGGCAAGTGTCCTGAGATGTAAATATGCTAATGAGCTAGCATCCGCTCGGTGTGCTATATGCCTACATTTCCAGAACAGATATATGAACAATTACTTCGTTCTTATTTCATTTTGTTAACATAATAGAGTCAAGGGTTTTTAACATGTACTTGTATCACTGCCTAAATCAGAAAATACTCGACATGTTTTGCCAATTAAATATGATATACATAAGGCTCCGAATGAAATCTGATTGAAGTAAAAACTCTGTAAAAACCTTCAAAATATAGATAAGATGAACTGGAAATGGAGATCCAGGCTCAGAGCGTGACGAAAATACATTTGTCAGGAAAGAAGAACTTCCCCAGTTGACATCCAATACATGAAGTCTTTCTTTTTGCTTTACAAGTCATCTGAAATTAAAATATACAATCCAAAGACGCTTCAGTTTAAACCATCCGTCGGAAAGAAGACTAACCAGTGCATGAAGAAATTAGCTTTTTGCATGTAGTGTCTTGCCTCAAATGACTTTCCATGTTCTACTTTCCATGTCTCCTCTCCGTGCAGTCGCTCAGATGAGATGCTCAGCTCCAGTAACTCTGGGACCCAGACATCAGCATCACGGCCTGTAATGTTCAGAGCTAATTTAAAGCAGATTTACCTCCAGACATGTCTCTGAATCTGGGCTGCTCCGGAGGAAGAAGTCATGTCATTGGTTATGTTAAATCTCAATAGGAGCTGGCTTTGTGGAACCTGCAGAGAAACGTGGTCACTATGATGTTTAAACAAACAAAAGTCATAATGTTGGCATTGGTGACCCTGAAAGGTCAGACGAGCCATACAGCAACAATGCATGGTTCCTTTTACGTGAGGATACAAAATATAAGCGTCCTTATTGTAACATATAGCTTTTTAAACGGAGATCCAAGTAAGTGGTCCAAAAGACTATTATGGGCAAATTGCACGATTATCAGTTGTGTTGTGTCGCTCTGTGACCTAAGATTCATAACTACACGGTAGCTGTGGACGCATGACAATGAAACCTTGAGTCTTGAATCGTTGCTGTATAGCATCTGTTGGCATGTCTGATCCTCAGCTCTGAAGCAGCAGATGGGATAATGAAGTACTTAGATTTCCCTGAGGCCAAATGGAAAAAACATTAAGAAGCAAACCAGAGAAACCTCAACAGAGAGAGTTATCAATCTAACCGTGGACGTTTGGTTGAATCCATAACGTCTGAACTGTTGGATGAAGATAATGACTGGAAAGTGATTCTGCTGCGACTGGCTGTCCTCCAATAGAAGCTCGTCCTCCCGGCAGAGGTCTTAATGCCGTCCACTAATCTTCCTTTAGAAAGCTTAAGAACTTGGATGAGTCAGAACCTCAAACATCCCTCCTGTTTTCTGTGCTTGGCTTTTTGTCTACCTGGTTGCACGTTTATGCACACGGCCTTTTCAAATGTTAAAGTACCGCTCAACACAGGCAGAGCAAGTAGTTGAGGTCAGAAAATGCTCACAAATAGTCAAATAAAACGCAATATTGCAAGCAAAATGCAGTAATCCATTCATCAAGGCTATCATCTACACCAGGGGTGTCAAACTCAAGGCCCGGGGGCCAAATCCGGCCCGCGACCTCATTTTATGAGGCTAAGAGCTTGCAAAGAATATAATATACAATACAATTGGTGTAATTGTTGAATATTTACTCTCAATTATTTGCCCTAGACTTCTGCTTTCAGTAGTTAGGAAGATATTAACAGAGCTGATAATAATCCAATGCAGGGACCATAATGTAATATAATACATTATTTCATATATATTATATATTTATATAAATTACATAATGCTGATTAGGCCCGGGATGAAATTGAGTTTGACACCCCTGATCTACACTGACAACAAGAGGACACATCTACTCACTTTTCCCCACTAAGATGTTCAAAATGTGCCGAGAGATAGGGAGTCAGAGGCGGTGCAAGGAAGGTGCAAAAGGGTACTTTATTAGAGAGTAATACAGGTCATGTTATCCGGTTGCAGTCCGGGAAGAAGAGAGAGAAGACAGGAGGGCACACAACATACATAGACAACACATAAAATGTCCGTGTGGAAACAAAACCTTAACTGTAGTTCCATGTGTGAATTATGAACCCCAGTGAGTGGTCACTACAACTAATACATTGACCGAAACAATCTGGGCTGCTTTCAGGCTTTCTCGGCAGTCGTAACAGTGGGCAGTCAAACATAAAATATCATCTAAATAATGTCCAGCTTTAAAGGGGACCTATCATGCAAAATGCACTTTGTGATGTCTTTTATACATAATATGTGTCCCCGCGGTGTGTCGGGGAACTCACGCAGCGTCAGAAAATAAAACCCTCTCTCTTTTCCAGTCCGGAATAGTGGGCGGTGACGCTCCGCCTACATGGGCAACGCTCCACCTGCAAACGGACCGCAATCCTTATCAAAAAAGTATTCCGTCCCCACGCAACAGGCACCAGAAACTTGTCCGTTCACACGAGACCGCTCGAAAGCGCTGGAGACGCTGTAGTACATATGCCAGGCCTGTAAGTGGCGCTGTAGTCTGCCACAAAAGCAGCGAAGAAGACTTCCCTTGCATGGTTGCTATGGTTGCCTTTCTGTTTATTGTCCGCGGTGGCTCTTTTTCTCCCTCCCCGAGGCGAGCGTGTGCTCCTGCTGTACATCTCCCCGGTAGTCCACCAGCAGATGAGACACACCCACCTCTCCGCCTCTCCCAGGGGACGAAGGGACCGTGCAGCAGCAGAGTTTCAGTTAGATTGTGTTTCGCCGGTCAACATGTCCGTTAAAGTTTAAATCTTCCGGACAAAATTAGAAAAGTGCCGGTCAAAGGTCTTCTTTGTTATTCATTGAGCTTTAAAACAAATTGATAACGACTCTATATAATCATATAAGAATACAAAATGGAGCCTCCCTTCAGATCAGTGTCCAGTTTAAATGGCATTGAAAGAAATTCCTATTCTGAAGTTCATGGAAGTTAACGCATTATTGTTATTCATCTTTTGAGCATAATATATTTAATTCAATTTGATTCAAAACATGAATCTACAACACCAGTAATAAATGACAAATGTGTGTGTGTGTGTGTGTGTGTGTGTGTGTGTGTGTGTGTGTGTGTGTGTGTGGACTCAGCTGGAGGTGACTACATGGCCTTTCACTGCCCTGTTTCCTGCAGTAACTATAGCTCAACCTGAACCCGGCCGACCCCCACCTCCCAAGCCCCCCCCCCCACCTCCGTTGCCATAAAGCAACACAGCGAGCACAATTAAAGATAATTTAAGACTTAAGCAATTAAGGTCACATCTCCTCTGGAAACACACGCCCGTGGAGGTCCTGGTATCTGTCCGGCACAGGATGGATTTGGACATGTTTGGTAGTGTGTGTGTGTGTGTGTGTGTGTGTGTGTGTGTGTGTGTGTGTGTGTGTGCGTGCGTGTGCGTGTGTGTGTGTGTGTGTGTGTGTGTGTGTGTGTGTGGTGTGTGTGTGTGTGCGTGTGTGTCGTATGGCGGTGTAATTGGGACTCTTTTTTTTTTTTTTTGATGAATTGCCCAGGAGGAGATTAGGACAAAACGACACACTGTGCGTACCTGCGCTCCAATTACAACTGTGTAAACATCAGGGGTTGAAAGTAACTAAGTACTTATACTCTGTACTTGAGTGAAATGTTGATGTACTTGTACTTTACTTGAGTATTAACAGTTTCTGCCACTGAATACCTGACCTCCATAGATTTGGGAGGTAAAACACTTACAATTGTATTTGTATAAATTCAACGTTTTTTCTGACTAGCAGTTATTTTATTCATATAAATATTAAAATATCATCCTTTGTTCATTTTTCTATTGAAGTTAATGAATATGATACCTTTGCTCTAGTGGTAACTAGTGCTGCGTACCGGTACGCCGAACCGGTACTGGACTTGTAAAAAGTTTCGGTTCAAGTCCGGTTAAAACCGGAACGTCGGGAACCGGTACTTGGACTCGCAAAAAAACTAGCACTTACGTATATTCTGGTGTCTGTGGTTATTTAAACATTCCCTGATAAACGTTATTCAGCGTCAATAAATGAGTGCTAATCCCAGTGTGCTCAGTGTACAACATCACATGTCCTTTCACCTTCGACTCACGGTTTGAAAACGTAGCATTTCGCCACATGCTAATGCTAACCGGAAGTGAATAATTTTCAGAATAAAAGTATTAAGTTAATAGTGTGAACTTCCGGTTTTTTCAGAATAAAACTGATTTAAATTAAATAGTGTATTTAATTCAAAATTACGCCATATCAACATTGATTTTAATTTCTAACAGTATGTACATCACTATGTATGTAGTATGTACTGTATCATGTACACATGTAGAGTTGTAGAAAAGACATGGTGTACAGACAGTACAGTGCACTCTGACTGTACAGCCACTACAGTGTATACTGTATAGTAGGTGTGTAACAGTGTAATGCGTATAGTCTACTCTACACTCTACCTTTCAGCAACGTTTTAGGGATTTAGGCTCAGTCAGCTCAGGGACTGTTTGTTACTTTAGTTTGGTAAATGAAATAAATGTTTGAACTTTGTAGTAGTTCACTGTAGTTGCTGTCATAAGTCATTTGTAGACTAAGTGGCAAACAAATTAGTTTTTACATTAGTACTTTGTAGAGAAATGTAGGAAGTTGGAAGGGAGCACAATAAACCTGATGAGTTTGAATTTGAGTTTGAATTTGAGTTGATTATGAGTTAATTTTCAATTGATAATTAGCTCACAATAAGTTCACTTTAGTTACTCACACAACTTGACACAAGCCAAGGGTTCAGGTTCAGGTCCGGATTTATAAGTCCGGACCTGCACCTGAATGTGAGTCCAGGTACACAGCACTAGTGGTAACTAAAGTACATTCATTATGTACTGTACCTACGTATAATTTTGAGGTACTTGTACTTTATTTAAGTATTTCTGCCACTGTATACTTCTACTCGGCTACATTTCAGAGACAAACACTGTACTTTCTACTCCACTATATTTATTTGACGTTGGTTGTGTCTTGTATATTTACTACTTAAATAATATGATGTGTTGATATGGTATACATATACATATTGACTCAGTAGTACAGAAAGTATCCAAACCCTGTTCCAGATTGATGAGTTATAACCTTAAAGAAAAGACGAAAACACTTGGAAAAGCCAATCTCGATACTTTTATTTTGACACCGAAACTTTGGCTGATGATACTTCTGGAGTTTAGTTACTTATTGAACACAGGACTGTTTGTAAAGGGGTATTTCTAGGATCCGAGTACTTTTTCTATCACGTTTAAACCTGGACATAGAAAAGTCGTAGAACCGCTTGCGAGTCAGAATAATCCCATCTCGTGCAGACCTCCAGCCCGACGGATTAACTGGCTCCGATGCTGATGTTACATCAACAGGCTTTTATTGAGTGGAAATCGAGCGGAAGAGAAGTGTTGGAAACAGCTTTGGTCCGTGCTCACAGCCGGCTCTCTGTTGCAGAGGGTTACAGCGCTGTCTGCTGATCTGAGAGCCATCATCACACACACACACACACACACACACACACACACACACACACACACACACACACACACACACACACTGCTGACTCATCACATCCTGAGTCACGGTTTCGCTGCCGATGTCTCCCCCCT
Organism: Chaenocephalus aceratus; assembly: GCA_023974075.1. Taxonomy (NCBI): domain Eukaryota; kingdom Metazoa; phylum Chordata; class Actinopteri; order Perciformes; family Channichthyidae; genus Chaenocephalus; species Chaenocephalus aceratus. Next base: position 297,825 of record JAMFTG010000100.1, on the reverse strand, counting down.
ATCGCTCTTCTTTAAAACCCCGACTCCCTGTGTGGTCCCTCAGCACCACTTTGACTGGCACCTTAGGCAATATGGTGGTAGGGGGGAAGTGTGTGTGTGTGTGTGTGTGTGTGTGTGTGTGTGTGTGTGTGTGTGTGTGTGTGTGTGTGTGTGTGTGTGTGGCAGGAAGACAGGACTGAGATCAAATGACTGAAGTGACGCACTGGAGACATTCTCCAGGCTAAAATCATTGTTTCGATGCACAAATTATGTTTAACTGATTTAAAGAAAGATTATTAACAAGCACGTGTTCTGTTGGTGTCTGATCAATGCGGAGGTGAAACAACTGATGTACATTGTAAATCTACTCCTCTTTAAAGACAAATAAGCAGTGGTGGAGAAAGTACTTAGATCTGTACTTTAGTAAAGGAGAAAAAGAAAATGTCCTGCATTCAAAATCTTAACTAAAAATACAATATTGTTGGCATTAAAAGACACTTAAGTAATTTTTTTTGTACTTTCTATATTACCATTTCGTCCACATACAGTATATGCACAAATGGGAAATTAAGATCAGAGACTCACATCAAAAAATCACAACAGGTACAGTGAGAAAAAGTACTTTTGATTTTGGGGTGAAATATCCCTTTAATGTTCATAATATAAACTATAATTAAGTCTTTATTACTGTTTCAGCCCCTGTTGACATTACTGCTGTTGTCGTAGCGACCCACTGTAATATGCTGGAGGGGATATAAAGGGAAGCTCGCTTTTTTTACATTACTAAGGTGCTCCCAACTTGGAGCAATAACAACCAATTCAGCATTTTCTATTACATAATCTCCAGGAAACTCGTTGAGCAGTTGGTATCGAGCACCGTTTTATTTCCAGACTTGTGTTTTGGGATCAGATTCTTGAGCGAGCACAGGGCGAGAGAATCTGAAACACAATACTGCATAATAACAACCGGTTAAAACCAGTTATCCTGCAGGAATGTGCAGTGTCAGAAACAAAGAAAAACACACATCCAAAAACAGCATCCAGACAGAACGTTGTTGTGTTTTTCTAAATCAGGCGTCTCTTCAAACCTACGCACAGCAACCTGTATACACACACACACACACACACACACACACACACACACACACACACACACGCTGAGCTTCACAGGTCATATGCAGCTTCATGTGAGGCCAGGACTCACCAGCATGGAAGCCACAGTGATAAAATGCTACCCACAATGCCGCAGTCTAAGTATAAGTCTGCCACCCAGCAGTCGTGCGCAACGCCTTCTCATTCTGCAGATCCAAAATATCTCCGTCTCAGAGTTTGCTTGTGTAGCTCTCACACACGGACAGGTATGCAGAGGGGCTGCAGGATTTATTTAGACGGATATTGCCATAGCGATGTGGTTGACGAGTTGGTGTTTTATGGATCATTAATTTAATTATCGTTACAAATCTATGTTAAAGTGATATCTAAAGAGGCACCGTACCAAACCCACATGTTTCGTTAAGCCTGTTGAATACAATGTGGATGCCACAGATTGAACATATATCTCTCCAGCTCGACACAACTTTATTCAGAATGGTATCTTAACACAGATTTTGCATTAACCGTATATTGCACTAACAATTTGAATAAACCACTAGTCCATATCACATTTTTCGGTGTGCAGTGAAGGGATCTAACTTAGCTGGACTGTCATAGTGAGAGTAGTGACATTTACAAATGATGTTTTATTTATCAAGTTTGTTCTACACTGAACAAAAATATAAACGCAACACTTTTGTTTTTGCTCCCATTTTTCATGAGATGAACTCAAAGATATAAACACATTTTTATAAACACAAAATAACCATGAATCGAGTGGCCCATGGTGGTGCTGGGGTTATGGTATGGGCAGGCGTATGTAATGGACGACGAACACAGGCCACTCGATTCACAACATTACCCTAACCCTAACCCTAACCCTAACCCTAACCCTAACCCTAACCCTACCCCTACCCCTACCCCTACCCCTACCCCTACCCCTACCCCTACCCCTACCCCTCACACCAGATACTGCCTGGTTTTCGGACCCCCCCAGACCCCCCCAATAAAGCAAAACTGCACGTTTCAGAGTGGCCTTTTATGGTGGCCAGCCTAAAGCACACCTGTGCAATAATCATGCTGTCTATTCAGCATCTTGATATGCCACACCTGTGAGGTGGGATGGATTATCTCGGCAAAGGAGAAGTGCTCACTATCACAGACTTTTTCAGATTTGTGAACAATATTTGAGAGAAATAGAAAATGTTTTAGATCTTTGAGTTCATCTCATGAAAAATGGGAGCAAAAACAAAAGTGTTGCGTTTATATTTTTGTTCAGTGTAATTTGCCGGTGCAGGAATAGGATTGTTAAGAGGCTTATTATATATGTGGGAATTTGACTGCTGGAGTATTTTTACAGTTGCCAATTTATACACAGGCTGATAATGTAATGTCGTTCTACATATTTAAGGAGAAGAAAAACTCTAATTCCACAAGACGTTGTGTTTCTAAATGGTTTCATGCACTTTTTCTTTATCCAATTACAAATGGCTGTGTGTCTCTGGTCTCATCTCTGCTCCCAGTCATCCTCTCCGATCCACAGCTTGCATCGTGCCGTCTGATCTGACCGGGTCAAGTTCAAGAGCAACAGGCCACTTTTTAATGAAAGAGCCGTCATCATCGTCGGGTTCAGACAGAGCAGCAGGTGCTTCAGGCTCAGAGAGATACAGTCACTCGTGACGGACAGACGAGGGGACCAAAGGGAGGGGATGTGTTTACAGAGGTCTTTGTACACTTCCTTAAAACAACACTTAAAGGTCACCTATTATTTAAAATCCCCTTCTCCATGTCTCTTCTACATCAGCATGTGTCCCCTCTTCTTCATGTCTCTTCTACATCACCATGTGTCCCCCTCTTCTTCATGTCTCTTCTACATCAACACGTGTCCCCTCTTCTTCATGTCTCTTCTACATCAGCATGTGTCCCCTCTTCTTCATGTCTCTTCTACATCACCATGTGTCCCCTCTTCTCCATGTCTCTTCTACATCACATGTGTCCCCTCTTCTTCATGTCTCTTCTACATCAACACGTGTCCCCTTTCCATGTCTCTTCTACATCAACAGTGTCCCCTCTTCTTCATGTCTCTTCTACATCAACATGTGTCCCCTCTTCTTCATGTCTCTTCTACATCAACATGTGTCCCCTCTTCTCCATGTCTCTTCTACATCAACATGTGTCCCCTCTTCTTCATGTCTCTTCTACATCAACATGTGTCCCCTCTTCTTCATGTCTCTTCTACATCAACATGTGTCCCCTCTTCTTCATGTCTCTTCTACATCAACATGTGTCCCCTCTTCTCCATGTCTCTTCTACATCAACATGTGTCCCCTCTTCTCCATGTCTCTTCTACATCAACACGTGTCCCCTCTTCTCCATGTCTCTTCTACATCAACATGTGTCCCCTCTTCTTCATGTCTCTTCTACATCAACATGTGTCCCCTCTTCTCCATGTCTCTTCTACATCAACATGTGTCCCCTCTTCTTCATGTCTCTTCTACATCAACATGTGTCCCCTCTGTGGAAAGAGACTCTGAAAGCTTCAGGAACAAAGATTCTCTCTCTTTTTGATCCATTTCTATAAAAACCTGTCTGAAAATGAGCTGATCAGATTTTGGCCACTTTGTGAAGTCATAACGATGTGTTGTCTTGTGTAACCATTAGCCAATCAGCACCAAGGTAACCCCCCCCCTCCCCTTATCACCTGAATCTCATCCTAGAGCACCATTGAGTTCTTTGTAACCAAATGTCTCTCAGAGGGGCGTGGGGAGGGGCTCCTTGTCTTCATCTAAAGTAACAGACAGAGAATCAGCACTTTGGAAACAGGGCTGAAACAGAGGGGATTATGGGTAATGCTGCAATGACCTGTTTGCTGTTTCAGCCAATCAGAGACAGGTTCTGGATATATCTGAGACCTGGGATATATTGATGAAAAACAGTATAATAGGAGACCTTTAAAGCAACACTTAAAAATGCAAACTCGTCATACTGACAACTTTTCTAAAAAAAAATGTCCAAAGATAAAACAACAAAGTAAATAACTTTGTTCCATATGTCTTTATGACAATATATTCTCAACATCTCTGTTATCGTCCATAGCATCCCTGCGGTCCATATGGCCATCCCACAGTGAGTGACACACCATATGATGTGGCCAACCTCATGCATGTGACACTGACGCTCCGCGGGTCCTCTGTAGGAGGGACAAAGTCTGTCAGTGTGAACGAGTTTCACGAGCAGACTCTTGGGAACTGAGCCGCGAGCCTCAGACGACTCTCAAAGCGTGCGCGGGTGATATATCACACAATGGAATGGGACTTCTGTCAGAGTGGGATTATTCAGAGATGCAATTTTGATAGTTGAAAAAGAGTGTGGTGTGAAACGAAGAAAAGGTATGCAAACATTTTAAAATGGAAAAAACGAAATGTTATCACATCGGGGAGGAAAGCCTTCAGTGTGTTTGGATCAAATCAGGCGATGAAAGGAAGATGAGGAACGATGGACTTTTATTAATCCCCGTGGGGAAGTTGTTTCTCTGCATTCGACCCATCCTAGTGTTAGGAGCAGTGTGCCGCCATTTTGAACGGTGCCCGGGGAGCAGTGTGGGGAACGGTGCCTTGCTCAGGGACACCTCGGTAGCACTTGGTCTTGCCGGGACTTGAACTGGTGACCTTCCAGTTGCCAAGCTAAGTCCCTATCGACTTCGCCCCCACCGAACGACAACATTTCGATGTCTAGGAAAAGTGTGAGAGCAAATGGACGTCAAGTCGTTGTCAATGTGTTTGTTCTGGATCTTCACCTCGAGCATTCCTCACAAAAACGTAACACTATCTTTGAATCAATAGTTCAATATTTTGTAAAATACAATATTAATCTTCTGGCGGAGAATAGTTTGAGAAGATTGACACCACTATGACTTCTGTTTAAAGCCAGTTACTATGGAAATCAGCAGCTCTGAAGCTCACCCGTTACCAAGTTATATCTCGTTAGTGTAATCCGAACAAAGTAGAACCACAGTGGGTCATGTGCCGGACTGTTTCATGGTTAGTAGATACTTGGATGGCCATTTTAGTTTCACTTCATTTCACTGTAAATAGCATGAAATTATGAGCTGTTTTGTTTTAATTTTGTTGTATGTTTTGAGTGTGTGAGGACCCAGGAAGAATAGCCAATGCTCATGCTAGTGCTAATGGGGATCCTAATAAAGACATAGTAAGTACCGTTTTTTACTAAAACAAGTTGCCTGTTGCCCCGGGAACACGTTTGGTGGGATAGAGAGCCAACTGAAGTAAAGTTGGAGGCATAAAGCCAAAACAATGAGCTGTAAAACACCAAAAGCACCAAAGAGCCGAGGGGATGTGGCTTCAGCTCAAAAATGTAATTGATATCCTTTGTTGAGAAAAAAAGCTTTTGGATGCCAGTTATGAACATTAGTCATTTATTCCAGTGGTCGTTGCAGGTCCAACCAACAATACCCACGATCCATTGCAAATATTTCCACACGCTTTTGACGCAAAATCCGCACCACTACCGACTTGGGTTCCCATCATCTTCACTCCTCGCACCTCTTCATCACTTTCTGATTCTTTCTCCATCTAGCTGCTGACTCACACCTTCTCTTTTCATTTCCTCCCCACCGTCAAATCCATCACCCAAATGTCCTCTCAAGGTTCCTCGTGCAGAACTGCTGACACACCTCCACTTTTCTTCTTCACCTCCTGTTGCCCTTCTTGTATCTCGCCACGCCGAAGCGAATTTGTTGAATTGCCGACAGAATATCTGAGGTCTGAGAGTTTGATGGAGTAAAACGTATCGAGGCGAAATCTCCTCCCAGAGCGCAACCCGCAACCGCGACCCCAAACCGAGTCCCAGGATATAATCTAGCACACGGTCCTGGAATTTAATCTAGCACGCGGTGTCGGAATTTAATCCAGGACCAATCTGTATCAACCAGAAAAGCCATGAAAGCGGAGCCCGGACACCTGCTTTGGCACGAGAATCTCCGAGGCAGAGGGGTGATTTCCGTCATTGTTCCACCGCGTGGTTTTGTGGAGCACTCGAGATGACGACCCACAAAACCAAAGCTTCTGCAGTCTAGTCCAGAACCAAAAAAGGCGAAAAAACAACTCAAAACCGAGTGGTTGTTGGACTGAAATTCATTGGATTTTATTCTTCCATCACCTGTTAGTTTTTGCTGTCGATTTTTTTTTCTTTCTTCCACTGCCACGAAAGTTAAGAACCCAGACATCTGGTACCAGAGCCGAGCCCCAGTTCGGTTCGCTTTTATTTATGGGACAGAAACAGAACCACACGAATGGACCGGGGGGAGCTGCTCTATAGCATATGCACCTCACCACAGGAGAGGAAAAATAAACGCGCGCCAAACCCTAAAAACCTAAACTAATGCAGGAGCACTCTGAAGACGAAATTGCCCATTCAGTATATCCGTGCTGAACGTCTGAATATTCGGTAAAACGGTTATGTTTGACAGAATAGCTTGCTCAGACTGTGGTGGAGAAGCAAGGAGGAGTGGGTGTGGAAATGGAAAAACCTGACGGGACTTGTTTTTATTACAAATAACAGATATCACACACCTACTAGATTGGCGGAGATAGTATTCAATCATTGGATAAGTAAATGCAGGGTTAAAAGGACAATGCCAAAGAGAAGGAGGTGATAATCAGAGAAAGAGAGCCGCCCAATGAAAGAGTGTCGGAGAGACATAGTGACAGAGAGACAGAGAGGAATGGCTGTGTAATATATTATATTATATGGAACCAATTACGTCTTGGCGAGGCAGCTTTGGCACGCTGAAGCAGTGCAGGATTCTTACTGGCTGCTGGTGTCTCCACTAACTTCCATCTAACTGTGTGTACGAGTGTGTTACATCTGCACCGGAACTTAAAGGCCTGTCTCTGATTGGCTGAAACACCAAACAGATCATTGCAGCATTACCCATAATCCCCTCTGTTTCAGCCCTGTTTCCAAAGTGCTGATTCTCTGTCTGTTACTTTCGATGAAAAAAGGAGCCCCTCCCCACGCCCCTCTGAGAGACATTTGGTTACAAAGAACTCAATGGAGCTCTAGGAGGAGATTCAGGATAACACAGAAGGATTCAAACTTGTATTTCCGGATCCACACTTGTGTTTTTCAATGCACACACACGTGTTCCGTTTCATATACATGTAAATAAAATCCAAATACAGAAAAAGTTTTACATATGTATTTGTGATCCTCACATATTAGTTTCCCGTTCAATTCCCCTGAACCTGCAAACACATACCGCTTCCTGTGCACGGATCGCTTTGCATTTGTGTGTGGGTTTTTTGAGACTCCCCTGAGGGTCAGCCGATTCGTACTTGTAATTTTTTCTATCTATAGCCAATCACATGAGCGCGCCCCCACGAGGGTAAGATTACTTCATATACGCATTTTGCGCAGTCCGGTCAGCTCGCTAAACAGAGGGCGGAGCTTCAGGTGATTATGCAGAGCAGCGTGTCTCCATCAGACTCAGCAGCTGATCTGATCTCTCTCTCGCGTCCGGTTACACTTTCACTCACGTTTATGTCCATATCGATCAGATCCAGCTCTCCTGATCGGCCTTTATAGAGAGCACCGATCAAACTATCAGAGTGAATATCGGCCGATAATGACCGGCGGGGCTCCCCCCGTTAACAGTTCACTGTCCAGCACTGGCTTCGTAGTGCACTGATCGATTAGGCTAAGCTAACCTGTAGCTGCTCCCTCCACACTCACAACAACTTCATACGGACATAATAAAGCAGCTGTATTCGCCATACAGGAAACACACATTTAAAACGGTTTTGGCCTGCCGTCTTTGTGAACACACAAGCATTCATCAATGGTTCGGAAAGTGGCGCTGTACCTTAATAATATAAAGGCTTGTATTTGCGTGCATTCCTGTTCGGAAAGTGGCGCTGTACTGAGAGTGGAGGTGTCCTGAGATTAGCGCCTGCAGGCAGGCTCCATGGAGCTGTCAGCTCCGGACAGCGCAAAATGCGTACATGAAGCGTTACGTCATGACGCAAAGAAATCTACCCTCGTGGGGGCGCGCTCATGTGATTGGCTTAGAATTGAGGAGACATCTGATTGGCTATAGATAGAAATAATTACAAGTACGAATTGTCTGACCGTCAGGGGAGTTTCAAAAACCCACACATGCACAGCGATCCGTGCACAGAAAGCTGTTGTGTTTGCAGGTGCAGAGGTTTTAAATGGAAAACAAATATGTGAGGATCACAAATACATATGTAAAACTTTTTTCTGTATTTGGATTTTATTTACATGTATATGAAACGGAACACGTGTGTGTGCATTGAAAAACACAAGTGTGGATCCGGAAATACAAGTTTGAATCCTTCTGTGCGCATGTGTGTATTATGAGACTGTTCTGAGCCTATAGATAAGGGGGGGGGGGGTTACCTTGTTGCTGATTGGCTAATGGTTTACACAAGACAACACATCGTTTATGACATCATAAAGTGGCCAAAATCTGATCAGCTCATTTTCAGACAGGTTTTTATAGAAATGGATCAAAAAGAGAGAGAATCTTTGTTCCTGAAACTTTCAGAGTCTCTTTCTACAGAGGGGACACATGTTGATGTAGAAGAGACATGAAGAAGGGGACACATGTTGATGAAGAAGAGACATGAAGAAGAGGGGACACATGTTGATGAAGAAGAGACATGAAGAAGAGGGGACACATGTTGATGTATAAGAGACATGAGAAGAGGGGACACATGATGTAGAGAGACATGAAGAAGAGGGGACACATGTTGATGAAGAAGAGACATGAAGAAGAGGGGACACATGTTGATGTAGAAGAGACATGAAGAAGAGGGGACACATGTTGATGTAGAAGAGACATGAAGAAGGGGGACACATGGTGATGTCGAAGAGACATGAAGAAGGGGGACACATGTTGATGTAGAAGAGACATGAAGAAGAGGGGACACATGTTGATGTAGAAGAGACATGAAGAAGAGGGGACACATGTTGATGTAGAAGAGACATGAAGAAGAGGGGTCACATGCTGATGTGGAAGAGACATGAAGAAGAGGGGACACATGTTGATGTAGAAGAGACATGGAGAAGAGGGGACACATGTTGATGTAGAAGAGACATGAAGAAGAGAGGACACATGTTTGATGTAGAAGAGACATGAAGAAGAGGGGACACATGTTGATGTAGAAGAGACATGAAGAAGAGGGGACACATGTTGATCTAGAAGAGACATGAAGAAGAGGGGACACATGTTGATGTAGAAGAGACATGAAGAAGAGGGGACACATGTTGATGTAGAAGAGACATGAAGAAGAGAGGACACATGTTGATGTAGAAGAGACATGAAGAAGAGAGGACACATGTTGATGTAGAAGAGACATGAAGAAGAGGGGACACATGTTGATGTAGAAGAGACATGAAGAAGAGGGGACACATGTTGATGTAGAAGAGACATGAAGAAGAGGGGACACATGTTGATGTAGAAGAGACATGAAGAAGAGGGGACACGTGTTGATGTAGAAGAGACATGAAGAAGAGGGGACACATGTTGATGTAGAAGAGACATGAAGAAGAGGGGACACATGTTGATGTAGAAGAGACATGAAGAATAGGGGACACATGTTGATGTAGAAGAGACATGAAGAAGAGGGGACACATGTTGATGTAGAAGAGACATGGAGAAGTGGATGTTGCGTAATAGGTGTCCTTTGAAGGACTGCATGTGATTGCAGAGAGAAACTAGGCGCACTGCTGGACATGTTTGTCTCGCTGCATGCTTCAGGATTACTTGTGCAATCATGCCGCCAAATGATATCCACAAATGCACCATTAACGCCACCAGTGCCTCTCAGGAAATGACTAAGGACTGTGATTGGCTCAGGATGAGGAATCTGATTGGCAGAGAGGCGAGAGTGCTCAGCAGGAGGCAGTGCTCAGCACTCTGATCCTGTAGACACACACCTACACACACATTAGACCGAGTACAACGCATCCTGTCCTTCAAAGTTCTGATTGAGACACCGGCATTTGCAGCACTTTATTTTGGGGAAGGAATTGGCCGGTGCACGGGGACAAACACTCAGAGAGGGGGTGCGTGTGTGCAGCCTGCTGAGGGTGCACGGGGACAAACACTCAGAGAGGGGGTGCGTGTGTGCAGCCTGCTGAGGGTGCACGGGGACACACACTCAGAGAGGGGGTGCGTGTGTGCAGCCTGCTGAGTCAATTTCCTCTGAAGTGAATAAGACCTTCCAAGATACGAGCTCTGGATTTGAGTCATAAAGTATCCATTTGGTTCATGTCTTATAATAAATGTTTGCAAAGTGGAGTACACCGAGTTTTCCAAGCCTAGTTACCATGCGAGTGACATGAGGAGGACATTGTGAAAGTCATGCTCTTGTAGAATAACGTAGAATAATGTATAATAATAATATATAATAATAATAATAATAATAATATAATAATAATAATAATATGTAATGGTCTTGTTGTGATAGAAAATATCTTAAAAGGAGAAAGATGTTGAAAGAAGTCAAATGTCTTCTGGTTACATTACGATTTGGCCATCAGAGATTATGGAAACAAGTTTGAAAAACATAACCTGTTGGACGATTTGATAAGTCAACAAGTGGCGACCAAACATCAGACAACACACAGAAGAAAGCACGCCATCATGCAGACGCATACGCCATCATGCAGACGCATACACCATCATGCAGACGCATACGCCATCATGCAGACGCATACGCCATCATGCAGACGCATACGCCATCATGCAGACACATACGCCATCATGCAGACGCATACGCCATCATGCAGACGCATACGCCATCATGCAGACGCATACGCCATCATGCAGATGCATACGCCATCATGCAGACGCATACGCCATCATGCAGACGCATACGCCATCATGCAGACACATACGCCATCATGCAGACGCATACGCCATCATGCAGACACATACGCCATCATGCAGACGCATACGCCATCATGCAGACGCATACGCCATCATGCAGACGCATACGCCATCATGCAGACGCATACGCCTACATACCATCATGATAGTATTGGTTACAGTCACGAGCTTCTGATTGATCGCAGTATACTTCAGGAAAGGGTGCAAGAACATTCAGTTTGCTCCAACAACTATTACCCATAACTATTATATCCTTTATTTAACCAGGTAAAGACTCATTGAGCCCTGGCCAAGAAGGGCAGCATGTGCGAAGTTACAACAGATAAAACACAGACATGACAGGCGGACGAATACAGCTGTAAAACACAAATAAAATGGCGCGTTAGCCAGTCAACATGCGAAGTAAAACAAACTATTAAAATCATTCAAAACTGGCAACATTTAAAACGATGTTAGGATATACGAGCACTCACATCGACCAATGGTGTCGTGTTCTCTGTCCTTTAAGATGGACGCCATAGTGATGACATCTGAGAGTTTCAGCTCCTTCTGCACATTGTTCCAAGCTGTCGGGCCGCATGTTTAAAAGCTGTTTCACCCAGTTGTGTTCTCACTGTAGGAACCAGCATCTGAATACCATCTTGGGAGCGCAGGCCATATCGACTTTCTCTTTGACACATATATGTGCAATTATAAAACGGACAAATCAAATCAAGCAATCTGATTGGTTCTTAGCCGTGATATACTGAGCGTATACCACGGGTAGAATTGTAAGTTACTTTTCACAACAAGTCAGTATCCCTCCGCGTCTGAGAAAAACAGTATACCGTTGGGCTCGCGTCGGGCCGAACCACGCCCCTTAGCTGTGATATAATGAGCGTATACCACGGCCTGTCGTGAGCTATTGCTTAAATGTAGGAGGGAACCAACCCAAGCAGAGGTTTATAAATAAAACCCAACCAATGGGAAAGACAAAGATGGCCAATTAGCAGCAGCATATAAAGTGCAGTGGTGTACTCGATATCCACACCCAGTGATAAATCGTGAGGCACAATGGTACACAGTATCCACGCTCTTTAGGCACTGGGCAGAGGCATTCATGTATAGCAGGTATAATATAATCTAAGTAAAAACGTTGCAGATATAATAATAAAAATAATAATACATTTATTTTGTGGGGCGCCTTTCAAAACACCCAAGGACACCTTACAGGGTTACAGATTTACAATTTACATTTACAATTACCTTACAAATTAAAACAGTGTATTTAGTGAAGTATCAGCCGGGGTAAGACAAGACAAACAACAGGAAATTGACTACAAAAGGACACAAAAGGACACAGGGTACAGATTATAGGGAAAATGCCAGTTTGAACAGGTGGGTTTTGAGTTGGGTTTTGAATGTTGTTATGGAATCAGACTGTCGGATGTGTCGTGGCAGGGTGTTCCAGAGTCTGGGAGCCGAGCAGCTGAAAGCTCGAGCACCCATGGTTTTGAGGCGATAGCTTGGGACGGTGAGAAGTCCTACGGACGAAGAGCAGAGGGTGCGGGAGGGGGTGTACTCCTGAAGGAGGTCAGAGATGTAGATGGGGGCAAGGTTAACATATCAAATGTTTCCTCGTCTGAAAAGAGAAACAGGATGTATTTCTGTAAAATAAACCTAATTTTATTTGTAGCTTTGAAACAACATTCTCCGTGTGTAACTTGAAAGACAAGTTCTGTTCAATAAGAAATCCCAGATATGCCTGTACTATGACTCAAGCTCGTTAGAACCAATACGCCTTTTCATTAAAGGTAAGACTAAATGAAATTCAGTTGCCAAAACATATCTTGCTGAAGGACGTGCGTTGACTATGGCCCTCGCCAAAGAGCTCATTTGCTCTCTGACTAACTCAGCACAGCAGCTTTTAGAAATGTTTCTCTAACTAAAACTACAGACTGCTGACTCTCCCGGGTCAGAGGTGTAGCGTTACACTTTGGCTGTCAGACAAACTGCTCAGACTCGCACAATAACGACATGACGCAGAGCCCAGATGGATGGAGGAACAGACGGGAAGAGGGGAGCTGAAGGAATGTGAAAACTTGCAGGATGATGAGGGAAGGGAGAGAAACGAGAGGGTAGGGGGGTCGAAAGCATGATGCTGGGAATATACGAATGGGACGAAAGCATGGCGGGTGGAGATAGGAATTGGGAAAGAAATGTGGGGCAACAATGTCTTATCTGCAAATGGAAAGGAAAACACCAAACCAAGCAGCTCTTGCGGCTGAGGCTGGAAGTCGTGTTTAACACCATCCTCACCCTCTCTCATTTGTTTTCCCACATATGGATGTGATTTCTAGAGCTGTACCCGAATATCTGAATATTCGTTCGTTGGAGTACTATTCGGGTTTCAAATTCGTTAATGGGATATTCGTTTTTCTCCAATCTCCAATATCAACGTAAGAGCTTGTGCCTCTTCGTTCGGGAGGTGCTAACACTTAACCATAAACGCTATCGTTTACTTTCTCCGTCTTTATATGTATGACATTTTCTCCATTAATCTCCGTCACGTTGCTTCCATAGCAACAACAACTTCCTGTCAACTGCGCTAACTCTCCTTCAAAATAAAAGCATGTCCATACAAAATAGAAAGCCAAATTACACTTAAGACATATACAACTGCAACGAAAGTAACACACACAATGCGATATCCTTTTCAATTTCAAAGAACACAAATTGGGTTACATGAACAAATAACTATAAAACAACAATACTGTAGAATAACAAAAAAAATGCCGTGAATACGCCAAAATACACGTGTTGAAGCGGTTCGCTGCTGATTACTACGCACCCCCCGCGCTGATTACTACCGAATGACCGGAGCCCGAAAAATTGTATTTGGGACAGCCCTAGTGATTTCTAGTAATCTTTCTGGCTTTGTGAAATGACAGCCAGACAGAGAGACAGAGGAATCATGCTTTGTTGCCAGAACATGGGGCACAAGATGTTGTGGCTGACAAAGGTATGCACTTACAAACATACTGACTTACACGTGTTTGAAACTTTTGGGAAATGTTGCCCTCCGCCATGCCGCTCCTGGTTATTATTACTCTTTACATACTGAATGTCAATCAAGCTGCAATAACCCTAAGAGGCGACTTGGATTTGGGATTGTGGAAATGTGGGGATTGACGTATGCTATCCAAGTACAGTAAAGTGACCCAAAGAAGGAGTGTGAAGCTGCATTGAGGTGGCTGCAGAGCGAAAGGCCCAAACTGATCGTTTAAGGAGAAGAAAAAGTCAATGTTCCGAAAATAAACCACAGGAAATTATTGCAACCCCTGGGAAACTTGTTAAAGCTCATAAAAGTAAAGTCTGCTATAATACATGGAGCTATAATGGGGATTCATTTCACAGATTCTTTTCTTTTCTTTCAACAGGACGTGGCGAGTTAACGAGGGATTGGCCGACTCAGTGCTGAATCCTAAAAGCAACCTTCATGCTAAATAGTACAGTATAGTTTTAGCTTGTGTTTGACCTTTAGTGCTAAACATTCGTTAGCTAGATATAAATCTTAGTCATCTGAAGGATATGACTTCATGCATTTGTTCAGACAGTCTTGTAAAACTGATTCAAGCTAAACAAATGTTTAGTAAAATTAAACTGTAAACGAGTTAGGGTTAAGGCCGGACACTGACACCAAAGAACTGACACAGACGGACCCCGACTGTTTTGGCCATGTGTCGCACTGGAACACACCGCAAAGACTTAGCCGACGGCCAAGAAGCACGTACGAACTGCATGCGTGAGTGGCAATAACTCTCCTTACCAGCAGGCGGCGGTAGTGTGTATTCGTCATTCAAAAGAGGCAACAACCGGAAGACAGACTGCGCGATAATCGAGAGGAGCTCATGGGGCTTTCCCGAACCTGTGTTGAGAGCTGGAGTTCAATGAAATCTCAGTTTTGCCTTCTAGTAGTTTGTTTGGGTCCCTCACTTCCGTTTCGCTTCTCCTGCACTGATTTGCTAAGCTGAACAGCCAATCAGAGTGGTTTATTTTGCCGACTGCCTTTCGGCCGAAAAGGCGTCGGCGAGGCTGAAAGACACGACGGTGCGGGACACACCAATCTGAGTAGGGCGTGTCGACAAAATCGGCTTGGCGTGTCAGTGCCTTTAAGGTTAGGGTTAAGTCAAAATACTCTACCTAAACGTTTCCTGTTGGGAAAGAGACAATGTGGAGCAGATGTTGCACTTTGAGAAGAAAAACCATAGCCATTTCTTTATAATCTCCTTCTTTCTGCAATTTATTTGCACGTCAACGTATTTTTTCAGAAAACAAACAAACAGTTGTTTTGCCTTCCAGACAACCCACGAAGTAGAAGGCAAAAACAAGACGCATTTCCCAAAAGATGTTGTTTTTCTGAGCTTTTGATCCATGGATAATGGCATCAACAACAAAAAATCAAGAATTGGTTGCAATCAATCCAAAAGTTGGTGATTTGGTTGACCGCGAGATTTACGACGACTTATACTGAAAGTGAAGCCACTATCGTCCGAATTGAAAGAAATGGTTCAAGAAATGTGCAATAATAGTGCAACCTTACATGTGTTATCATTTTGATGACAGCTCAAACAGTAATGTGACATTGCTAAATACCAGTAACATTCTATTAATTATATTTTCAAATTATGGGTTTCAAAATGAATCTTTACCAGATGTCCATTTTGTTGAATTGTGCAACATTCCAGACATAACCAGAAACGTCAATAAAGTTCCTTTGCAGTGCTTCTTCAACACAACACCAGCATATCAGAATACACTCAAACAACACACTCGCTGGCCCCTGTCTGCACAAATTGGAGCTGAGTTTGGTCTGAGTCAAAAGGCAGGGGCTAGTTGGCTACCGAGGTCTGCTCTGCTTTCAGCCTAAACGCTTCTGATAGACCTCGTCTGAAAAACGACATGGTGTTGAAGCAGTGGAAATCAAGAGCTTCTGGCACAATGTGTTGTTTTAAGTGCCGTGCCGGGGGAAGGAGAGACGGGAGGAGCACTAAGAGCAGAACATTCCTCTGTTCGCAGTGATAGATGGACGCTACCTCTCGCAATTCATCTAGCTCTTGTAAAACACTCAAAGAGACAAATTGGGGAAGGGAGGGAGCGGAGAACTCTTGATTTAGAGCCAACATCGGATCTCTTCCAATGTCTTCTTCCTCCTTTCTTTTTATCTTTCCCTCTTACGACATATTGACCATCTAGAAGCTATACGTGTGGTCCTTCAAGTTAAACCGTTCAATGTAAGAACATGTTTTCTGCTTATCCACCCATAAGAAGATCAATAAGACAAGTATTTAAACGTATTGTGTGCTGTTTGTAAAGTGTGTTGTACCTGCCATTCAACTATAGGGTTATATCTTCATGAAGGTGCTTCAATATGGACTTCACAATGTTATGCTTCTTGATGTTTCAGGCCCTCATCGACCTTATAAAAGACAAACGCCTTGAATACAAGACCACCGAATCCTGTCATGTCTCCGCTTATCTCACCTTTCACTCCGTCCCCAACCATTCAGCCCACATCTCTATTTCTCCCCGGCTCCAAGGTGATGAGAGCCGTGATTGATCAGCTTTTCCAGCAGGAAATGAGAGGGCATCTCTCAGAGGCCTGTTTAAACAGCACGTTATATACGGTTACAGAGTTGTTCCAGGACAGCCTTTCACGTGACTCTTCGACCCGCATTGCTTACCCCGATCGACGTGAGTCATAGTTCCCCACGAGGTCCCCATCTCTGAGGTGTTTTCCTTGCATGCAACCAGCAAGCATTACCACCTTACTGTTGGAAACCGTGTGAGTAATACTCAATCATTCTGAAATGTTGAAGTGGCAAGAAGATGTTTAAACGAGGAATAATACAGATATAGGTGCAGCCAAAACCCAAAAAACACCTTTTTAAATAGATTGACTTTTTACACATTCAGTGGACAAGATAATAATTGTTTGTCCTGGACACACGATGAATGAAAGTTCAATATTCACTCCAATATGTTCAAGTGCCATTGGCTAACTTTGTCTGTCTACTCTTTGGTGGAGGTAGGATACGGGTAGATTTCTAAAATAACTTCTTCACTGAAAACCACTCCTTGTTCCAGTCAGAAACGCTCAAGAGAACTGAGACTCAAACAAAACAAGGCGGGGTTAAAGGTTGCAAAAACCACCAAAGAAACTAGAAGGACAATCTAAGTGTAGAACTGCTCTAAGGCCATTTCCACGGGGGAAATATAAAAATACATCAAATCATATTTAATAGTATTTGCCCCTTGTTTCAGATCCACAATCTATTGTAATCGGTTGTCACTTTAACAATGCTACACCCTTACACCAAGTTTCATTTCAATCGGGTCTTTTTAATGGGATACTGTTAGGAGCTGCTGTTTATTCCAGGTCACCTCTTCGCATGTTATTCTCATCAAAAGATCTCGGCACAACATCATGGGACTCTCCACTGAACCCCAGACTGATAAATGTGTGGTTGAGAAACACCTGAAGCAGTTTTCATCACAACCGCGAGGCTGTAAACTGATATCCTCGAATCCGTCATACCAGACGCAGTGAAGGACGGTGGAGGACACAAACAGCCTGATGTCAGATTTGTATTAAAAGCAAAGCGTCAGACAATATATTGGCAAACTAATATATTAGTCTAACCTGAGTGTCTGGTTTTACTCTTGACATGAATGAGTTTTAAACGAGAAATAACCAACGTTAGCAGCCAGTTGGCTTCTCCGAATAATTAATCAAGTCAAAACCCTGGAACGAATAGAATAGTAATTTGTGTGCAAGATTACTATTTTGGCCATTTCAAACTTTTTAGGAGTTCTAATTCACAGTGAATGCAATTTCCCCCCACACACGACTTGATGTACGTTACAGAAAATAAAATAAAAACACTAGGAATGTGCTTTTAAATCTTGCTGAGGCATCATTGTTGGCTTCAATGTTTCATCTGTCACGATGATACATGATCATTGTCAATTAAAAGGAATCTACACACACACACACACACACATATACCATGTATACATCACTTCAGGGGACATTACATTGACTTACATGCATTTCCTGGAGACTTATCCTAACCTTAACCATAACCAACACATGCCTAACCCTAACCCTTACCCTTAACCTTACCCTTAACCTTACCCTAATCCTAACCAAGTCTTCACCCTAAAATTAATGATACCCCTCATGGGGACCTCCAATTTGTCCCCATAAGGGAGGCGAGTCCCCACACGTGACTGTGTAAACAGATTTAGGTCCCCACAAGTATAGTAATGCTAGGCCACACACACACAACACACACACACATACACATTTGAATCCAGGAATTCAACTAGATTAATTAGGGTCTAGAAGTTCCCGGCATAGGTTCACAACACATTGGCCCTCAAACACAACACACCTCATCTTGACAACTACAAGTTCCAAAACAAAAAAGGAACTGACCGAAGAGGAGACAGGAAAAGACGCTGGAAAAGAGTTTATTTCCGTTAATTCAAACCAGACGTCCATATCTGCTGTGTTTGCTGGCCAGTTGCACCTCTGAGGCAGAGCACAGGATGCGGGGGAAATGAAACCCGCGGTATTAGTCTCCCCAACACTGCATATTAATCAGCATTTAATAAAAGGAAATAAATTGCCCTCCACTCCAAATTATGAGTGCGAAGCTACCTTTATTTCATTTCACTGCAGGTTTTTCCTCAGAAAATCTAAAATAAACAGCCCTGGTGAAAGAAGGAGGGAAGCATGGAGACGTATGACTGGGGATTAATGTAAAAAAAGAAAATCTTGAAATTGAATAAACACCAGTTGATGAGGAGAGGGCATTTGACACGCCTTGTTCAGATCGATGTTTCAGGACACAAAGTTTCCATGTTGGAGCGGTGGCACGCGTCCAGAGGGCTCCTTTTCCACATTATGTGCTTAAAACAAACACGCCAGCGATTTTATGGATTGATTGTGCCATTGCTGAATGTAAAACTGTGATTCATACCGACGTCTGTAGAGATTTCAATGCAAGTAAGCAGGATAATGCACTTACTGTAATGCAAAGCTACTGATAATATCTATTCATTTGTTAAATAAATATCTATTCATATCTGTATTTGGATGATGCCTAATACAGAATATCATTTTTAAAATGCTTGATTTTCCTTCCGTTTCATTATCGCCATTTACACGAGTTCCATCTTATCCACACCAAAGTGAACGAAAATAATAAAGCATGATTTGTTGTATTAATGATTAATTAAGCAGCGAAAGCGTTTATGGTCTGGGTGGAAATGAATAATGGAGACCGAACACGAGGTTCAAGCATTGGGAAATACAACTCACAACTTTATTGAGCCATGTTTTCTTTAATAATTTAAGTGTTTGACATATCATGGAGGAGGCCCAGATGGAATATGTTGGTGTGAAGTTTTAGGATTGAAAAATGGAATTTAAGTTGAGGAGAAATTATCCATAGCAGCACATTGTTTCGTCATGTACTGTCAAATGTGAAAAATGCGAAAAAAAAGTATCTATAACAGCCCATGGTACATATTGCATAGTAACCCATAACATAAGTTAGATAAAAATTATAACAATAAGAAATGAAAATAGGTTTTAAGTAAAAAAAATTCAGTCCCTAACATCGGTTAATGTTAAAAAATGAAAAGGTGAATTGAAAAAATGACAATAAATGACAGCTTGTATTACATAATAATAATAATTCCACAGTACACAACAAAATTAAAATTAGCTTAAAGTTTTTTATAGCAATAATACATACAAATTGTCAAAATGTTTCACTTTGTATGCATTTTTGAGATGGTCCCTAACATCATGCTTCACTGGTAAACAACTGATTTAAAAAGGTTTGGAGGAAGACCCTCGATTTATTTATTTGTCTTCTTTGTTTACAATTCAATGGATTTATTCACAGCTAAAAATATCCTTTTTGAATCGTTTTGTTTTTTCATCATAGAAAGTCTTTTAAACCCTCCCTTACATCCCTATTACCAGCATAATGCACTAAAGTTGCTTGTTCAAATCCCTGACCCTGCTGTGAAATTAAGTAACCCCCCCCCCCCATTAAAAACCCTGAGCAAGTGTGTGACTCCTGATGTTAGTCTGACAGCAGGAAGCTCTGGTTGCATTGAGCAGCTTCCATGTGTCCCGGTGTGAAAGTGACACGGGGCGCCACTGGAGAAGAGGTCGCCCTGTTGACTCTCCTTAAATAAATAAAGGTTAAATTAAAACAATGTATGAAGGATAAGTCCCAAAGTCTCTCCACAAGATCTAGCCATGTGCTAACTGTGTGTGCAGCATTGAAAGTGAAGCATACTGTGCAGACACATAGAGGTATCCATGAGCGTGAACACACACTGACACATACACACTGACACACACACGCTGACACACACACACACGCGCTGACACACTGCAGCCTTTTACCTGCAGCCCAGCTCTCGGATTACCTGTTTTGCTTCGTGTGAGTGTAAAGTGTATTCATATGCTCCTGAGAGGGCTGAGATTGGAAGGAGACTGTTTTCCCAGTGATAAAAATCACTTGGCACCTAGCGAGGAGACGACTTCGCCAGAGCGGGACAGCGGAGCTCAGAGCTAGAGAGCTCAGAGTTAAAGGTCACCTATTACGCAAAATCCTCTTCTACATCAACATGTGTCCCCTCTTCCCATGTCTCTTCTACATCAACACGTGTCCCCTCTTCTCATGTCTCTCTACATCAACATGTGTCCCCTCTTCTCCATGTCTCTACATCAACATGTGTCCCTCTTCTTCATGTCTCTTCTACATCAACATGTGTCCCCTCTTCTCATGTCTCTTCTACATCAACATGTGTCCCCTCTTCTCATGTCTCTTCTACATCAACATGTGTCCCCTCTTTCATGTCTCTTCTACATCAATATGTGTCCCCTCTCTTCATGTCTCTTCTACATCAACATGTGCCCCTCTTCTTCATGTCTCTTCTACATCAACATGTGTCCCCTCTTCTTCATGTCTCTTCTACATCAACATGTGTCCCCCTCTTCTTCATGTCTCTTCTACATCAACATGTGTCCCCTCTTCCATGTCTCTTCTGCATCAACATGTGTCCCCTCTTCTTCATGTCTCTTCTACATCAACATGTGTCCCCTCTTCTTCATGTTCTTCTACATCAACATGTGTCCCCTCTTCTTCATGTCTCTTCTACTCAACATGTGTCCCCTCTTTCCATGTCTTCTCTGCATCAACATGTGTCCCCTCTTCTTCATGTCTCTTCTACTCAAACATGTGTCCCCTCTTCTTCATGTCTCTTCTGCATCAACATGTGTCCCCTCTTCTCCATGTCTCTTCTACATCAACATGTGTCCCCTCTTCTTCACATCTCCTCTGCATCAACATGTGTCCCTCTTCCTCATGTCTCTTCTACATCAACATGTGTCCCCTCTTATTCATGTCTCTTCCACATCAACATGTGTCCCCTCTTCTTCATGTCTCTTCTACATCAACATGTGTCCCCTTCTTTCACGTCTCTTCTACATCAACATGTGTCCCCTCTTCTCCATGTCTCTTCTACATCAACATGTGTCCCTCTTCTTCATGTCTTTCTACATCAACATGTGTCCCCTCTTCTTCATGTCTCTTCTACATCAACATGTGTCCCCTCTTCTTCATGTCTCTTCTATCAACATGTGTCCCCTCTTCTCCATGTCTCTTCTACATCAACATGTGTCCCTCTTCTTCATGTCTCTTCTACATCAACATGTGTCCCCTCTTCTTCATGTCTCTTCTACATCAACATGCGTCCCCTCTTCTCCATGTCTCTTCTACATCAACATGTGTCCTCTCTTCTCCATGTCTCTTCTACATCAACATGTGTCCCCTCTTTTGTCTCTTCTACATCAACATGTGTCCCCTCTTCTTCATGTCTCTTCTACATCAACATGGTCCCTCTTCTTCATGTCCTTCTACATCAACATGTGTCCCCTCTTCTTCATGTTCTTCTACATCAACATGTGTCCCCTCTTCTTCATGTCTCTTCTACATCCATATGTGTCCCCTCTCTTCATGTCTCTTCTACATCAACATGTGTCCCCTCTTCTTCATGTCTCTTCTACATCAACATGTGTCCCCTCTTCTTCATGTCTCTTCTACATCAACATGTGTCTCTTCTTCATGTCTCTTCTACATCAACATGTGTCCCCTCTTCTCCATGTCTTATCTGCATCAACATGTGTCCCCTCTTTTCATGTCTCTTCTACATCAACATGTGTCCCTCTTCTTCATGTCTCTTCTGATAACATGTGTCCCCTCTTCTCCATGTCTCTTCTACATCAACATGTGTCCCTCTTCTTTTTCATCTCCTCTGCATCAACATGTGTCCCCTCTTCCTCATGTCTCTTCTACATCAACATGTGTCCCTCTATTCATGTCTCTTCCACATCAACAGGTGTCCCCTCTTCTTCATGTCTCTTCTTACATCAACATGTGGTCCCCTCTTCTTCATGTCTCTTCTACATCAACCATGTGTCCCCTCTTCTTCACGTCTCTTCCACATCAACATGTGTCCCCTCTTCTTCACGTCTCTTCTACATCAACATGTGTCCCCTCTTCTCCACGTCTCTTCTACATCAACATGTGTCCCCTCTTCTTCATGTCTCTTTACATCAACATGCGTCCCCTCTTCTCCATGTCTCTTCTACATCAACATGTGTCCTCTCTTCTTCATGTCTCTTCTACATCAACATGTGTCCCCTCTTCTGTCTCTTTTACATCAACATGTGTCCCCTCTTCTTCATGCCTCTTCTACATCAACATGTGTCCTCTCTCTTCTGTCTCTTCTACATCAACATGTGTCCCTCTTCTTCATGTCTCTTCTACATCAACATGTGTCCCCTCTCCTTCATGTCTCTTCTACATCAACATGTGTCCCCTCTTCTTCATGTCTCTTCTACATCAACAGTGTCCCCTCTTCTTCATGTCTCTTATACATCAACATGTGTCCTCTCTTCTTCATGTCTCTTCTACATCAACATGTGTCCCCTCTTCTTCATGTCTCTTCTACATCAACATGTGTCCCCTCTTCGTCATGTCTCCTCTTCATCAACATGTGTCCCCTCTTCTTCATGTCTCTTCTACATCAACATGTGTCCCCTCTTCTTCATGTCTCTTCTACATCAACATGTGTCCCCTCTTCTTCATGTCTCTTCTACATCAACATGTGTCCCCCTCTTCTTCATGTCTCTCTACATCAACATGTGTCCCCTCTTCTTCACGTCTCTCACATCAACATGTGTCCCCTCTTCTTCATGTCTCTTCTACATCAACATGTGTCCCCTCTTCTTCACGTCTCTTCTACATCAACATGTGTCCCCTCTTCTCCATGTCTCTTCTACATCAACATGTGTCCCCTCTTCTTCATGTCTCTTCTACATCAACATGCGTCCCCTCTTCTCCATGTCTCTTCTACATCAACATGTGCTCTCTTCTTCATGTCTCTTCTACATCAACATGTGTCCCCTCTTCTTCATGTCTCTTTACATCAACATGTGTCCCCTTTTCTTCATGTCTCCTCTACATCAACATGTGTCCCCTCTCCTTCATGTCTCTTCTACATCAACATGTTGTCCCCTCTTCTTCATGTCTCTTCTACATCACATGTGTCCCTCTTCTTCATGCTCTTCTACATCAACATGTGTCCTCTCTTCTTCATGTCTCTTCTACATCAACATGTGTCCCCTCTTCTTCATGTCTCTTCTACATCAACAGGTGTCCCCTTTCTTCATGTCTCCTTTCATCAACATGTGTCCCCTCTGTCGAAAGAGACTCTGAAAGTTCGGAACAAAGATTCTCTCTCTTTTGATCCATTTCTATAAAAACTGAAATGAGCTGATCAGATTTTGGCCACTTTGTGATGTCATAACGATGTGTTGCCTTGTGTAACCATTAGCCAATCAGCAACCCAAGGTAACCACCCCCCCCCCCTTATCACCTGAATCTCCTCTTGAGCACCATGAGTTCTTGTAACCAAATGTCTCTCAGAGGGGCATGGGGGAGGGGCTCCTTATTTTCATCTAAGTAACAGACAGAGAATCAGCATTTAGAAACAGGGCTGAAACAGAGGGGGGATTATGGGTAATGCTGAAATGATCTGTTTGGTGTTTCAGCCAATCAGAGACAGGCTCTGTATATATCTGAGACCTGGATATATTGATGAAGAAGAGGATAATAGGGGACCTTTAAGTACATTTTTCTGGTATCAGTACTTTTCTCCACTACTTCTCACATGTTGAACACAAATACCTGTACTTTCTACTTCTTACTGTTGAAACAAATACCTGTACTTTCTACTTCTTACATGTTGAACTCAAATACTTGTACTTTCTACTTCTTACATGTTGAACTCCAAATACCTGTACTTTCTACTTCTTACATGTTGAACACAAATACCTGTACTTTCTACTTCTTACATGTTGAACTCAAATACTTGTACTTTCTCTTCTTACTTGTTGAATCAAATACCTGTACTTTCTACTTCTTACATGTTGAACACAAATACCTGTACTTTCTTACTTCTTACATGTTGAACTCAAATACCTGTACTTTCTACTTCTTACATGTTGAACTCAATACCTGTACTTTCTACTTCTTACATGTTGAACTCAAATACCTGTACTTTCTACTTCTTACATTGTTGAACTCAAATACCTGTACTTTCTACTTCTTACTGTTGAACTCAAATAACCTGTACTTTCTACTTCTTACATGTTGAACTCAAATACCTGTACTTTCTACTTCTTCCATGTTGAACACAAATACCTGTACTTTCTACTTCTTACATGTGAACCCAAATACCTGTACTTTCTACTTCTTCCATGTTTGAACTAAATACCTGTACTTTCTACTTCTTACATGTTGAACTCAAATACCTGTACTTTCTACTTCTTACATGTTGAACTCAAATACCTGTACTTTCTACTTCTTACATGTTGAACCCAAATACCTGTACTTTCTACTTCTTACATGTTGAACTCAAATACCTGTACTTTCTACTTCTTCCATGTTGAACTCAAATACCTGTACTTCTACTTCTTACATGTTGAACTCAAATACCTGTACTTTCTACTTCTTCCATGTTGAACTCAAATACCTGTACTTTCTACTTCTTACATGTTGAACCCAAAACCTGTACTTTCTACTTCTTACATGTTGAACTCAAATACCTGTACTTTTCTACTTCTTACATGTTGAACTCAAATACCTGTACTTTCTATTTCTTCCATGTTGAACTCAAATACCTGTACTTTCTACTTCTCTCATTTTCCAAACAGGCTGGTTCCTTTAGTTTGAATGTGTGTTTGGTGGCGTGATCATTATTATTTAAACTTAAACTGTGGGTTTCTCTGGAAGTTTTCCTTGTACGATGTGAGGGTCTAAGGATAGAGGGTGTCGTTTTTTCTCATACCGATTTCTGAACAAACTGTGCTGTTGTATTTGCTGTAAAGTGTCTCTACTGTAGGCTATTTTTATTTTATGGCTGCTATAAATAAAACTTGATTTGATTTGATTTGATTATGTAGAGTCCATTGCGTGCCTATTGATTTGAACACGATCCGTGTATCCATCATTCCTGGTCTTCTCTAAAGAAGAGGGACCAATGGAACGTTGTCATGTTGCCGTTGTTCAGCATGGAAACATTCATTAGCTAACAATGACATTATTGTTTCTATTAATATATTAAGGTCAGGTACAGGTACTCTTTAAAACAGTTGCTAGTTATGGGTACTTTTTACTGAAGTACATTTCAAAGCCTCTTTACTTTGACTTGAGTAAAGAAGTTTAGTCAGTACTTCTACTTTCACCAGAGTATTTTTGAACACGACGAGTATCCATACTTCTACTTGAGTAAAGGATGTGTGTACTTTTATCGAGAGCAGCTCTTTGGCTCGGCTTCACTTCTCACTGCAGGCAGAGAGAGAGGACAGCTCACGTGGGTCTGAAGAAATATCACAGCTCTGCTACTTAACGCCGGGTTAAAGTTTCATCGTTATTTCAGAAGGGAAAAGAGTAAACACAGGAAATAAATAAGGAAGGAGAAATCTTGTGACCATCGCAAGATTATTGCTAGTAGTAGTAGTATTAGTAGTAGTAAGTTAGTAGTAGAGTAGTAGTAGTAGTAGTAGCAGTAATAGTATTAGTAAAATAAGTAGTAGTAGTAGTAGTAGTAGTAGTAGTAGTAGTAGTAGTAGTAGTAGTAGTAGTAGTAGTAGTAGCAGTATAGTAGTAGCAGTAATAGTATTAGTAAAATAGTAGTAGTAGTAGTAGTAGTAGTAGTGTTAGTAGTCGTAGTAGTAGTAGTAGTCGTAGTCGTAGTAGTAGCGTATTAGTCGTAGTAGTAGTAGTAGTAGCAGTAATAGTAGTAGTAGTCGTAGTAGTAGCAGTAGTAGTAGCAGTCGTAGTAGTAGTTGTAGTAATAGTAGTAAAAGAAGTAGAGCAGTAGTAGTAGTAGTAGTAGTAGCAGTAGTAGTAGTAGTCGTAGTCGTAGTAGTAGTAGTAGTAGTAGTAGTAGTAGTAGTAGTAGTAGTAGCAGTAGCAGTAGTAGAAGTAGTAGCAGTAGTCGTAGAAGTAGTAGTAGTAGCAGTGGTAGTAGTAGTAGCTCAGTAGCAGTCGTAGAAGTAGACGTAGTGTAGTAGTAGTAGAATAGTAGTAGTAGTAGTAGTAGTCGTATTAGTAGTAGTAGTGTAGTAGTAGTAGTAGCAGTAGAAGTAGTAGCAGTAGTAGTAGTAGAAGTAGTAGTAGTAGCAGTAGCGGTAGTAGTAGTAGTAGTAGTAGTAGCAGTAGCAGTAGCGTGTAGCGTAGCAGCAGTAGCAGTAGCAGCAGCAGCGCGGTAGCGGTAGCATTAGCATTAGCAGCAGCAGCAGCAGCATTAGCAGCAGCAGCAGCAGCAGCGCAGCAGCAGTAGCAGTAGCATTAGCAGCAGCAGCAGCATTAGCAGCGCAGCAGCAGCAGCAGCAGCAGCAGCAGTAGCAGTAGCATTAGCAGTGGTAGCGGTAGCGGGCAGCGGCAGCGGTAGCAGCGGTGGTAGCGGTAGCGGTAGCGGTGGTAGCGGTAGCGGTAGCAGTAGTAGCAGTAGTAGCAGTAGCAGTAGTAGTAGCAGTAGTAGCAGTAGCAGTAGTAGCAGTAGCAGTAGTAGTAGTAGTAGTAGCAGTAGCAGTAGCAGTATTAGTAGCAGCAGTAGCGAGTAGCAGCAGCAGCAGCAGTAGCAGTAGCATTAGCATTAGCAGCAGCAGTAGCATTAGCAGCAGCAGCAGCAGCAGCAGTAGCAGTAGCATTAGCAAGTAGCGGCAGCGGTAGCGGCAGCGGTAGCGGCAGCGGTAGCAGTGGTAGCGGTAGCGGTAGCGGTAGCGGTAGCAGTAGCAGTAGCAGTAGCAGTAGTAGTAGCAGTAGCAGTAGTAGAAGTAGTAGCAGTAGTAGTAGTAGTAGTAGTAGTAGCAGTAGCAGTAGCAGTAGCAGTAGTAGCAGTAGCAGTAGTAGAAGTAGTAGTAGTAGCAGTAGCAGTTGCAGCAGTAGCAGTAGTAGCAGTAGTAGTAGTAGTAGTAGTGTTAGTAGTAGTAGCAGTAGTAGCAGTAGCAGTAGTAGTAGCAGTAGTAGAAGTAGTAGTAGTAGTAGTAACTTTTAAGATCATCTCTAAAGTGATTCTGCAAGAACATCATCTTAAATATTCTGAAAAAGGTGATTATTTGTGAGATATCCTCAGTAAATACTGTAGCAATTACCATGCAAAAAACAACAACAATCTAAGAGATTTATAATGTATAAAATAGTGATGAGATGAAGGCAAATGTACGGAGCCCCTAAAGGGACATGAAGAAAAAAAAAAAAGAACAGAGGGAAAAAAAAAAAGTCAGGATAACGGGTTAGTGTCTCGTGCGCACGAGAAACGAATCCGTTATCTTGACTTTATTTTTTTTGAGAAAGTTACCGATGCACCAAGGAGGAAGTGGAACACGAGACAACCATGTCATTGAAGACTGTTATGTTTACGTGGGGAAATGACAGTGCATACATTATTTGAGATATATATCGTACTTAGACTTCACTTTAAGGACATTTCGGCCAGGGGTGTAGAGCTATTGGTTTAAGCACCGGATTGGCAAAAACAGGAGAATCTGTAAACCAGTCTGCTTTGATCTATGAATTAATGTCCGTGACTCTCAGAGTACCTGCTGCCCGCAGCTGTCACACACACACACACACACACACACACACACACACACACACACACACACACACACACACACACACACACACAGCCAGTGGCGGACTGGCCATCGGGACGTTCGGGACGATTCCCTTTGGGCCCGGTACCGAAGTGGGCCGCCCGTTGACAGTTTACGTGGGCTGGGCTGGGTGCGAGTCCCGGGCTGATTTTTAGTCCCAGTCCGCCCATAGCTGTTCAATGAAGGTAAACACAGTGTAGGCGGTGCGTAAAAGCTCTTTGAGCGCTGGTGCTGCTCTTCTCTGAGTTACACCTCC
Organism: Chaenocephalus aceratus; assembly: GCA_023974075.1. NCBI lineage: Eukaryota > Metazoa > Chordata > Actinopteri > Perciformes > Channichthyidae > Chaenocephalus > Chaenocephalus aceratus. The sequence continues at coordinate 269,262 of JAMFTG010000100.1, read as the reverse complement.
CGCTGCCTCCTGGAGTGACCACACACCCCTGGCCGAAATGTCCTTAAAGTGAAGTCTAAGTACGATATATATCTCAAATAATGTATGCACTGTCATTTCCCCACGTAAACATAACAGTCTGCAATGACATGGTTGTCTCGTGTTCCACTTCCTCCTTGGTGCATCGGTAACTTTCTCAAAAAAAATAAAGTCAGGATAACGGATTCGTTTCTCGTGCGCACGAGATACTAACCCGTTATCCTGACTTTTTTTTTTCTCCCTCTGTTTTTTTTTTTTCATGTCCCTTTAGGGGCTCCGTACAAATGGGCTAACATGAGAAGGAAAAGTACTTGCGAACTAGTTTTACTCCTGTTGTTTGCTCCCTTGTTACAGTTACACAAGAGATGCAGTAAGATGGAAATATTTGGCTAAAACTTTTATATTGTTGACACTTTTTACAATTATTCAGAAACACATTTTCCCTGTGCTACAGCCATCAAGATTCAAGTGTTGCATAATACGTCTCCTTTTAACTTTCAAGTTAGGTCAACTCAAGTAAAGTCTATTTATTTTACATAGATTAAGTCCGAAAAGTCACTTGTAGAAGATGGATGTATCTCAGGGCCCCTGACAGTTCTCTCACGTGATACAGTATATCTAGAAAGTGGGTCCGTCACAATAGCTACAACTTTACTTTTTTTTTCCTTCGGGATCATTTCCTCCACTTCAAGACTTCAAGAGCGACTCTGTGCGCCCCACAAAGAGCATTTGTGCTGCCAAACCCTGCATGTTGTCTTAAGGGAAGTTGTCTAAGCTTCCGATAAGCCCATATTACTTAAGACAGGCGTCAAAAGGCTTTAGCTGCTGTTTTCCCTGTGCATTAACACTATGTACAGAACCAAATGAGTTTATTAAAAAGTGCTAATTCCAAGCAAACACCGGCTATTGCCAAAATAACGGTCTTTGATATGAAACCGTGCTGATGTTCGGCGACGCATGGGAGTACATAGATGACCGTTACTGGAAAACCCGTCCCTCCTCCAGCTCTTTCCTGCACTCTTTGAAGAAGATTAGACGTAGACTTCCTTATTAGAGTCTTAACCTGGAGTTGCATGACAAATATAAGGCGCCGCACAATGCCAAGTGCCGGCTTAAGGTGAGGGATTAGCTGCAATAAGCCAGCATCGTCACCCTCTGCGCACACAGGGGCGATGTGTCCCGATGGTAAATTGAATACTTAAGCTCGGCACACACAGGTCTCCATATCTTCACTCGCCGCCACCTACATCGCGGCGCTGCTTGCCAAACCACACGGCTGAAAGAGCCTATGAGATGGACAGAGCGTCCACTGTACGAATGGCCTCTGCTCCTCCACCGCTCTCTCACCACGGGAGACTCCGGGAGGGGGTCCTGGTGCCGTGACAGGGGGTCAGTGTTAGCTTCAGCCTGGGCGCATTCACCGTGAAGGGTTGCGGGTCATTTAATCGCGGTTTAAAGGTCACCTATTATGCAAAATCCACTTCTTCATGTCTCTTCTGCATCACCATGTGTCCCCTGTTCTTCATGTCTCTTCTACGTCAACATGTGTCCCCTCTTCTTCATGTCTCTTCTGCATCACCATGTGTCCCCTGTTCTTCATGTCTCTTCTACATCACCATGTGTCCCCTCTTCTTCATGTCTCTTCTACATCAACATGTGTCCCCTGTTCTTCATGTCTCTTCTACGTCAACATGTGTCCCCTCTTCTTCATGTCTCTTCTGCATCACCATGTGTCCCCTGTTCTTCATGTCTCTTCTACGTCAACATGTGTCCCCTCTTCTTCATGTCTCTTCTACATCAACATGTGTCCCCTGTTCTTCATGTCTCTTCTACATCACCATGTGTCCCCTCTTCTTCACATCTCTTCTACATCACCATGTGTCCCCTGTTCTTCAGTCTCTTCTACATCAACATGTGTCCCCTCTTCTCCATGTCTCTTCTACATCACCATGTGTCCCCTCTTCTCCATGTTTCTTCTACATCAACATGTGTCCCCTCTTCTTCATGCCTCTTCTACATCAACATGTGTCCCCTCTTCTCCATGCCTCTTCTACATCAACATGTGTCCCCTCTTCTTCATGTCTCTTCTACATCAACATGTGTCCCCTCTTCTCCATGTCTCTTCTACATCACCATGTGTCCCCTCTTCTCCATGTTTCTTCTACATCAACATGTGTCCCCTCTTCTTCATGCCTCTTCTACATCAACATGTGTCCCCTCTTCTTCATGTCTCTTCTACACAACATGTGTCCCCTCTTCTCCATGTCCTACATCACCATGTGTCCCCTCTTCTTCCATGTTTCTTCTACATCACATGTGTCCCCTCTCTTCATGCCTCTCTACATCAACATGTGTCCCCCTTCTCCATGCCTCTTCTACATCAACATGTGTCCCCTCTTCTTTAGTCATGCTACATCAACATGTGTCCCCTTCTTCATGTCTCTTCTACATCAACATGTGTCCCCTCTTCTTCATGCCTCTTCTACATCAACATGTGTCCCCTCCTTCATGTCCTTCTACATCAACATGTGTCCCCTCTTCTCATGCCTCTTCTACATCAACATGTGTCCCCTCTTCTTTTAGGCTTCTTCATCAACATGTGTCCCCTCTTCTTCATGTCTCTTCTACATCACATGTGTCCCCTCTTCTTCATGTCTCTTCTACATCAACATGTGTCCCCTCTTCTTCATGTCTCTTCTACATCAACATGTGTCCCCTCTTCTTCACGTCTCTTCTACATCACATGTGTCCCCTCTTCTTCATGTCTCTCTACATCAACATGTGTCCCCTCTTCTTCATGTCTCTTCTACATCAACATGTGTCCCCTCTTCTTCATGTCTCTTCTACATCAACATGTGTCCCCTCTTCTTCACGTCTCTTCTACATCAACATGTGTCCCCTCTTCTTCATGTCTCTTCTACATCAACATGTGTCCCCTCTTCTTCATGTCCTTCTACATCAACATGTGTCCCCTCTTCTCATGTCTCTTCTACATCACCATGTGTCCCCTCTTCTTCATGTCTCTTCTACATCAACATGTGTCCCCCTCTGTGGAAAGAGACTCTGAAAGTTTCAGGAACAAAGATTCTCTCTCTTTTTGATCAATTTCTATAACAACCTGTCTGAAAATGAGCTGATCAGATTTTGGCCACTTTATGAGTCATGACGATGTGTTGTCTTGTGTAACCATTAGCCAATCAGCAACCAAGGTATTTTTCGAGCCAAACACTTCAGAGACATATTTTTGTATATATCTGAGTCCTATTGACCTATTAAGGAAAAACAGGGGGGACCTTTAATTCAAATGTCTTTGTCGACTGTCCGTTCTTCTGTTGCCCTGTCTTTCCCCCCGAGCAGCAATACTTGAATCCTTAGATGGCCCCTGCAGTATCAGTTGCTTCCTGAAACACGTTGACACTCTCTCTCTCTACCTCTTCTGTTCTCTTTACCTTAACGAGAAAGACGTCAGCGGACATTCCTGCATTCCTGGGTGTTAAATGAAGCTTTAATAACGACCCCAGAGACGGGAAACGTGATCGCGCAGCTGTCTCTTTCGCTCAGGCTTCCTCTCATCTTCTTTTATTTGTATTTGTGTGCAGAGAAACGATTTTCTACGCAAGACAGAAAGCCTTGCAGCCTCCACACTGGCATCATCAGAGAGCGGAACCTGGCATCGTGTGTTTACCTGGCTGCTTTTCTTGACATCCACCCTGGAGTCAACATCCCTTTACTTCCCCACAGAGATGGCAGAAGTACACACATCCTTTACTCAAGGAGAAGTACAGATACTCGTGTTTAAAAATACTCTGGTGAAAGTAGAAGTACTGACTAAACTTCTTTACTCAAGTCAAAGTAAAGAGGCTTTGAAATGTAAGTGAAAAGTACCCATAACTAGCAGCTGCTTTAAAGAGTACCTGACCTCCCTTGATATTAATAGAACAATAATGTCATTGTTAGCTAATGAATGTTTCCATGCTGAACAACGGCAACATGACAACGTTTCCATTGGTCCCTCTTCTTTAGAGAAGACCAGGAAGTGATGGATACACGGATCGTGTTCCAACCAATAGGCACGCAGTGACTCTAAAGAATAATGATCACGCACCAACACACATTCAGACTAAAGGAACCAGCTGTTTGGGAAATGAGAGAAGTAGAAAGTACAGGTATTTGAGTTCAACATGTAAGAAGTAGAAAGTACAGGTATTTGAGTTCAACATGTAAGAAGTAGAAAGTACAGGTATTTGAGTTCAACATGTAAGAAGTAGAAAGTACAGGTATTTGAGTTCAACATGAGAGAAGTAGAAAGTACAGGTATTTGAGTTCAACATGAGAGAAGTAGAAAGTACAGGTATTTGAGTTCAACATGTAAGAAGTAGAAAGTACAGGTATTTGAGTTCAACATGTAAGAAGTAGAAAGTACAGGTATTTGAGTTCAACATGAGAGAAGTAGAAAGTACAGGTATTTGAGTTCAACATGTGAGAAGTAGAAAGTACAGGTATTTGAGTTCAACATGAAGAAGTAGAAAGTACAGGTATTTGAGTTCAACATGAGAGAAGTAGAAAGTACAGGTATTTGAGTTCAACATGTAAGAAGTAGAAAGTACAGGTATTGAGTTCAAAGTAAGAAGTAGAAAGTACAGGTATTTGAGTTCAACATGAGAGAAGTAGAAAGTACAGGTATTTGAGTTCAACATGTGAGAAGTAGAAAGTACAGGTATTTGTGTTCAACATGAGAGAAGTAGAAAGTACAGGTATTTGAGTTCTACATGAGAGAAGTAGAAAGTACAGGTATTTGAGTTCAACATGTGAGAAGTAGAAAGTACAGGTATTTGTGTTCAACATGAGAGAAGTAGAAAGTACAGGTCTTTGTGTTCAGCATGTAAGAAGTAGAAAGTACAGGTATTTGAGTTCAACATGTGAGAAGTAGAAAGTACAGGTATTTGTGTTCAACATGTAAGAAGTAGAAAGTTCAGGTATTTGGGTTCAACATGTAAGAAGTAGAAAGTACAGGTATTTGTGTTCAGCATGTAAGAAGTAGAAAGTACAGGTATTTGAGTTCAACATGTGAGAAGTAGAAAGTACAGGTATTTGTGTTCAACATGTAAGAAGTAGAAAGTTCAGGTATTTGGGTTCAACATGTAAGAAGTAGAAAGTACAGGTATTTGTGTTCAGCATGTAAAGAAGTAGAAAGTACAGGTATTTGAGTTCAACATGTGAGAAGTAGAAAGTTCAGGTATTTGGGTTCAACATGTAAGAGTAGAAAGTACAGGTATTTGTGTTCAGCATGTAAGAAGTAGAAAGTACAGGTATTTGTGTTCAACATGTAAGAAGTAGAAAGTACAGGTATTTGGGTTCAACATGTAAGAAGTGAAAGTACAGGTATTTGTGTTCAACATGAGAGAAGTAGAAAGTACAGGTATTTGAGTTCAACATGAGAGAAGTAGAAAGTACAGGTATTTGAGTTCAACATGTGAGAAGTAGAAAGTACAGGTATTTGTGTTCAACATGAGAGAAGTAGAAAGTACAGGTATTTGGGTTCAACATGAGAGAAGTAGAAAGTACAGGTATTTGGGTTCAACATGTAAGAAGTAGAAAGTACAGGTATTTGAGTTCAACATGTAAGAAGTAGAAAGTACAGGTATTTGAGTTCAACATGTGAGAAGTAGAAAGTACAGGTATTTGGGTTCAACATGTAAGAGTAGAAAGTACAGGTATTTGTGTTCAGCATGTAAGAAGTAGAAAGTACAGGTATTTGAGTTCAACATGTGAGAAGTAGAAAGTACAGGTATTTGTGTTCAACATGTAAGAAGTAGAAAGTTCAGGTATTTGGGTTCAACATGTAAGAAGTAGAAAGTACAGGTATTTGTGTTCAGCATGTAAGAAGTAGAAAGTACAGGTATTTGAGTTCAACATGTGAGAAGTAGAAAGTACAGGTATTTGTGTTCAACATGTAAGAAGTAGAAAGTTCAGGTATTTGGGTTCAACATGTAAGATAGAAAGTACAGGTATTTGTGTTCAGCATGTAAGAAGTAGAAAGTACAGGTATTTGAGTTCAACATGTGAGAAGTAGAAAGTTCAGGTATTTGGGTTCAACATGTAAGAAGTAGAAAGTACAGGTATTTGTGTTCAGCATGTAAGAAGTAGAAAGTACAGGTATTTGTGTTCAACATGTAAGAAGTAGAAAGTACAGGTATTTGGGTTCAACATGTAAGAAGTAGAAAGTACAGGTATTTGTGTTCAACATGAGAGAAGTAGAAAGTACAGGTATTTGAGTTCAACATGAGAGAAGTAGAAAGTACAGGTATTTGAGTTCAACATGTAGAAGTAGAAAGTACAGGTATTTGTGTTCAACATGAGAGAAGTAGAAAGTACAGGTATTTGGGTTCAACATGAGAGAAGTAGAAAGTACAGGTATTTGGGTTCAACATGTAAGAAGTAGAAAGTACAGGTATTTGAGTTCAACATGTAAGAAGTAGAAAGTACAGGTATTTGAGTTCAACATGTGAGAAGTAGAAAGTACAGGTATTTGGGTTCAACATGTAAGAAGTAGAAAGTACAGGTATTTGTGTTCAGCATGTAAGAAGTAGAAAGTACAGGTATTTGAGTTCAACATGTGAGAAGTAGAAAGTACAGGTATTTGTGTTCAACATGTAAGAAGTAGAAAGTTCAGGTATTTGTTTTCAACATGTAAGAAGTAGAAAGTTCAGGTATTTGAGTTCAACATGTAAGAAGTAGAAAGTTCAGGTATTTGAGTTCAACATGTAAGAAGTAGAAAGTTCAGGTATTTGAGTTCAACATGTAAGAAGTAGAAAGTACAGGTATTTGTGTTCAACATGTAAGAAGTACAAAACAAGTAGTGGAGTAAAGTACTAATACCAGAAAAAGTATAACAAGTATTTGTACTGCACTACTTCCCACCTCTGCTTTCCCAGCGTCTCCTTCGCCAGAGGCGGCTCACTGGTTCTGGGTACATGCTGAGCCACGAGGTCAGCGGAGGTAAAGAGGAAGTAACTGGAGATTTTTAATTACGAGCCTCAGTGGTGCGATGCGCAGCTCGACTCGCGGCTCTGAGTTCAAGAGAGTCTGAAAAGAACCGAGGCTCAGCACGGTTCCTGACTTTCACTGAGCAGGATTTGAAGCTGCACTTGGGAAAGGTTTGATGTAAAAAAAACATCCATCTTTTTCCGACTGAATCATAAATTGATGCAGTTTAAGAAATTAGGAGTGCCATCCTCCATAATTCAGACCCTGTGGATAGGGTTAGGGTTGCCTAGATTGTGGGTATGGTCACTGTTTCACTGCTGATCAGTAAATCTGTGCATATTAGAATCAGAATACCTTTCTCCGTCCCACAGAGAGGACATTTACATTGTTGCAGCAGAAAAGAGCCAAAGACAGCTTAATGTAACCTAAGTAGCATGCATAAAAAACAAAAATATTGAAGATAAAAAAATAAAAAAAAATAAAAAAATATAATAAAAAAGTTACACAATTTACAAAAAAAACACCAACAAGTCATGTGCTCAGTCCAGAGAAAGCTGGACGCAACCAGTGCCGATTCTAGAGTCTGTGGGGGCCCGGGGCAAACATTCACTGCCCCCCCCCCCCACCCCGGAGCGGAGCAAGGCAACGAAACTTAAGATAAGAAGCAGCATTTTACGGCGCACTATGCATGGGACCGCCTTGAGGGGGTTTCCCGACATGTCGTTGCATTAAATTAAAGGGTGTTTCATGTTGTCGTTGCTGTGGACATTCTTAATCTACCTTCTCTGGGGGCCCCCTTCTGGTCCGGGCCCCCAAGCAGTTGCCTGCCTTGCCTGTCCGCAAGCGGCGGCCCTGGACGCAACACATTACTTTAAGATGGAGAAGATAAATGATTGCCTTAAATATTGTATTCATCAATTTCATCTTCCTGGTCAACAAAGTGTGAATTTGCCGCCGTCATCCTCATCCCTTTGCGTGGCACACTCGTGGTTTAGTTAATCCCCAAATTGCTGAAAGTAATATTTACACAGTGGCTGTCTAAATGGCTTCGCATGATGAACAACTCATGTATTAAGATAAGATAGGAGATACAATAAACACAGCAGCGTAATAATACAACTGTACACTAACAGTGCAGTACAACGTTCAATAACTACAGTAGGAGAAACATAGATGGTCAAATAATTAATATAAAAAAACTGTGAAAAACTCGTGGCAGATACGTAATTGCACTTTACTATTGCACTTAGTATTAGATTGAACAATATGCAGACTTTTCTGACCAAAATGTTAATATGTAAACAGGCAGTTGTTTGCTGATGCTAAGGCTTTTATACTGCTAAGGTTGTAATATTTCCAATATGTTATGTGGTTCGGATTCTAAGTGAAAATATACAAGTGCTCTATTAAAACAGGTCAGTTACTATAAAGTACACGACATTTCATTTAGCTGATGGTTCTATCTAAAACCACTTAAAATAAGTGCAATCGTGATAGGGTATTAGCTTCAATTAAGCTAAAGCACAACTTTTAAATATAATATTATTCTGACTGTCAAGATCATAAAGGGTCCGGAGCCTACCTCAGCAACGCATTAGTCACATGACAGGAAAACATTTGCCTTTCATAAAGCCACTAACTAATGAGGGTTTTTCATCCATCACTAATACCCTTAACTCTTTACTAGGAAATACAAATGACATTATTTGTACCTGATAGTAATCTTATCCGAGTGTTTGTTTCAATCTGGAGAAAATACTTTGGACAGGTATATCCAATTCACTTGTGTTCTTTCAACTATTACTATGTTTACTCAATGGAACAATGATACATGGATAGTCATGACTTATTTAATTGCCTCATATACATTTCGGTCGTTGGATAAAATGATATGTAAATAGATGCTTCCCATTGCTTTCTCTTGGAAATGTCAGTCACTCAGTGAGTAAACTCTGCCTTCAACTCAAAGTCTCCTCAGATAAAAGCATCAAGCTGATAAGAGGAAGACCTCTCTCTGAACTTCCTCCTGCCTCCTGTACTCCCTCCTTTTTTTTTTTGGGCTGCCTGTATGCAAAGACGTTTTGATGGAAGGAAATCAGCCTGAGCAATTTCCTATCGCCACATGTAACACTAGCAGGGAGAGGCGGTGCAGACGCAGGTTAGAGAGGGACTGTGAGGAAGGAGACGTTACCTGTATGGGCACAGAAAACTGGCGCTGTCCAAACAGTTGGAAGGAGTCCAGCTCAGAGTTTTTATTGAGGCTAAACGGATCGGACCGGGCTTTCGTGTTGGCGCAGACTTTGGGAGTTTCTGAGTCAGCAGTAACTACCGATCTCATTTCCCCCTCAGCGCGATGCAAAATGACTTATTGCATGTTTACGTGCTGTATAACATAATCCATTTGGTGCATTATTTTATTAAATGTTGATTCAAGGGCAGACGTTTCAAGCTGCAAGGGGAGAACTTGAAATGCTTTATACGAGGAAATTGAATTAAGCTTTGGAAACAAACTATGTTATGTTCAAACCTGGACATTTTAAAACTATTCATAGTTACTGTATACAAATAATAAAAAAAATGTTTAAGCCAACAGGGAAACCAGAAATATTATTTCAGTGTATTTCAATTAAAATCACTTCTGTTGTTACAAAATGGTAAAATCATGATGTATTTTCGTGGCAAAAAAAAAGTATATAACAAGGTTCACAAACCAGCTATTTCTGCATTTTTACGTTTGGTCTTTGACTCTTCAAAAAATCAGTTTGGTGAATTATTTTAATCAATGCTTATTTAAGCGCCCTAAGATGGATCACGACCAAAAGAACGAGGATACAAGCAGCCGAAATAGGTTTCCACCGGAGGGCGGCTGGCATCTTCCTCAGGGATAAGGTGAGATTTTAAAGGTCTTGGCACCGGGGTTGCAGTCGAATTGTCCAAAAACAGCTCCTCTATCGTCTTTTCCTATTCACTATTCCTTGACCTCTGTGTGAAACGTCACAGGGTTACGGAATAGGAGGATTCAAAATGACTTATGAAAAGAGGCTGCGGTGCTTTGAGAATCCGACTGCACTTACACTATCGGACGCATTAATGATGTGCCGGCATAAATGGGTCTTTTGATTAAACTGCTCCCAACCCCAGATAAGCGGTAGGAGACAGACGGATCGTAGGGCTGCTCAATTAATCGTGTTTTAATCGCAATTACGATTTTCCCTTTTTATTATTGGTTTTTCAGTTGAATTATACTTAAAGTTCAGGGTAATCAACTGTTAAAAACATACTGTTCCATTTTTTCAATAAATGGATGTTTTCAAAGTAAATGGATAATCGTTTTTAATAATCAATTATTGACCCAAATAATCGAGATTATGATTTTTGCCATAATCGAGCGGCCCTAATGGATCGCATTCAAGTGCAGGCATTTATATCTGGAAGTAAATAACTTGAATAGCTCATCAGGCTCTAAAGGAGGACATTAATGTGACTGGCACATATATCAAACAACAATAAGTGAGGTATTAAGAGGAAATAAGTGGTTATAACGACTTAAAAGCAGATGTAGGCGGTTGCTATTCGTCCTTGACTACGTACAGTAATACCTCTTTAAAGCCAAATCAGCCGTCACCTCACAAACTATTTCAGAAATTCAAATCAAACCTCACGACTCAATTGTTGGTTTGAAAAGGTAACATAGGGAACAACACATCTGAATCCTATTTAGACCGGGGCCTCGCCTCATGGAGACAATCACACAGAGCTTTGAGAGATAAACTCTGCTCAGGGAGGCTTAGTTCGGACTTACGTGATCGGGGATACTGGAGGAAGACTTTGACAATGTGAAAGCTCATGAGGTGATGAGTCCAGATGTGTTGGATCAGGATGGACGTGATGCCACAGCTGGCTTCTTTTACATCAGCACAGCTTGTAACATCCCTGTGAGCTCAGCACAGAAAGAAGTAAGTCTCATTCTGCGCTGTGGTTATTCAAACACACTCACACACTCACAAGTGACGTAATGCTGCCTTCACATTGTTTTAGTGTGCGGTCGCCAGCACACCACATGTTTATTGGATGAAATGGGAAAAACATGTTAAAAGAGAGTGGATGGAGATTGGTGATTTGATTTAAGTTTCCGCAACTTTTGTTGTAAAGACAGATTAAATATTGTAAGCTAATGAAGTGTTTGTGCACCTGCTGCCAACAATTGGACTGATCAATATTGATTGCAGCAAATAATGCTGAAAGACACGCAATTTAAATGTTCTTCCACTTTGAGTTATTGCAGTCGAACATAAATTACAGGATGTTCAGAATTGCGAAGCAACATCCTAAAACATGTGCATCGTGGTAGGGCTGCACGATTTGGGGAAATAATGTAATTGCAATTTTTTTTCTGACAGATATTTCGATTCGATTTGCGATATTTGTTTTTAAGCGACCCAACGGAAGTTTATTGTAAAATGCGGCCATATCTCCGGCTAGGAAGGTCGTATCAACGTGCTCCCGTCTCTAGCACCCCCGCAGCCCAAGAGCTACGAGTGAAAGAACTAAACTTACATGAAACTTCCGTTGGGTTGCTTTAAAGTCAAGTTTCAGTTAAAGATTCACCCTGTGAGAGAAACATGTGATGGAGCATTACTACCCTGACTCAGAGGGTTCACCAAACCATCTAAAGCTCCATAGGAAGCCATTTGGAAAGGGCAGGCACTTTCAGAAGCACTTGGCAGGTGATTGGATCAATCTGTCTATCACCTTCTATCATGGGCCACTTCTGATTGGTTAACAATGGCTGGTACATGTGGAGCACAGCACTTCTGATTGGTGTGGATGACTGACACACAAGAAGATTTTTTTTGTTTTTTTAGATTAAAAAAAAAAAGTAATCTTTTTTTTTTTTTTTTAATCGCAGGCTTTGCAATTTGATAATCGCATCATTTAAAATCGCAATTTCAATTTCAAATCGATTAATCGTTCAGCCCTACATCGTGGTCATCTGAAACAAAGCCAATTTGGCATTTAGAAGGTTTGTGTGCAACAGATTTAGTACTAAATAATACAGCTTTTAAAACAAAATACATTATTTGCATAAAAAAATGTTGATTCACTTCTTCGCCATCCTACATTTTAAATGTTTGAAGCTCTATTTTGAAAAAAACCTGGAAATGTTAGCACAATTAATGGTGAAATAAATCAAGCAAGCAGCATCAGCGACAAATACAAGTGTGTGCTCAAGCTAACAGGCAAACCAGAATGATTGTTCTAGTGTTGAAGTATTCAATATAATCACTTCTGTCGATACAGTATGGTCAATTATGATTTTTTTGTTAGCGACACCAGAAGAATATACAAACAAGATTCACAAATTAACCATTTCTGCATTTTATTTTTTTGTGAAATACGCAAACAGCTTACAAGTTTTAGCAGATTTTGTTTTTACTTAACATGGAATTCATAAAAGTAGAAAAAGCGAACATTATCCTATCCCTCATCATCTCAATAAATCAATCTCTCCTTGAAGATTCACCAGATGTTACACATCAACGTCTCAATTAGCCCCTCAATCATTGTTGCGCCAAAAGGGATCGAAAGCTAACCTTCACACGTCTTGGGGGCAACTAGAAATGCTGGAAGGAGACTGTTGTTTGAAGTGCAATGATGATACTTTGTGCAGTTTCAATAGAGAGGCGAAGTCCCGCCCCTCTACCCTCCGACCCATGGGACCTTATTACGGAAAAAAGTATGTTTTGAAGGTCGATGGCGAGAGAAAGATTATCTTTCTATCCCGTTTGAATTGTGCCACGAATTACACACATGATGTTAAAAAAAAATTAAATAGAATGTGTCGTAAAACTGTGAAGTAACACTTTCTTTGTGTGAAACCGCTCAATGAACTACATCTCCCGTCTCGCACCAACACCAAGACGGCCGTCACGTTGAAACGTTTCACTTCTTTCTTTCAGAACGAGGCGGAAAGTATTAAACGAGGTGGAAATCACTCCAAGTCTGGGCACGTTGAGAGCTGTGCACACACACAAGGGAGTTAGTCGGTTCCTGAGAGCCAGCATGCGGGACCGGGATTCTGGGATTTGTAGTCTTTCTAGTTGCGTATTTTCATCGTCTTATATTTCAACAGTTTTTACGACAAACTGTGACTTTTTTGACATGGAAATGATTTGTTCAGATTGACAAACATCATATGTGTAATTCGTGGCACAATTCAAACGGGATCGAAAGATAATATTTCTCTCTCCATTGACTTCAATACATACTTTCTCCGAAATAAGGTCCCATGGGTCGGAGAGTAGACGGGCGGGACTTCGCCTCTCAATCGACAACTGTTAACAATCGAGATAATAGAGAACCGCAGTGACACGTCCTAAAACCCGGAAGTAAGTTAGGATTTTTACCACGTCCGGTTCCTTCGATAAAAAGCAATGGCAATCTCTCCATAGGATTTTGGAAAATAGCTCTAAATCAGATCTGTGGTTGAAACACATTGAAGAGACGGATCACGTTTTGTTCTACGACATGAAATCCATCAGCAGTGACCGCACTGGTGATTTCTGAAGAGTTGACGTGTCTGAAAAACGATGGTTGTTACCAAGCGGCTGAATAGGAAACAGAAGTTGTCGAGGCCGTTGTACGTCAATTACCCCCGAACACGTGAACACTCCTCTAAGTTAGTTTCTGTTCTGCTTGAAAAGCAAGTACCTGCCTCCTGCAAAGTGTTCAAACAAACACGTTCAACTTGAACCATTTTGAATCTACGTGTTTGAATATGGATCTTAATTGGCGTGACGTTGACGCGGCGACCCTGCTGTAGTTCCTTTATTACATATAACGTAGCATTTTGCTTCTTGCGACTAGATTTAGCTTCGAAAATGATAAAAGTAGGAAAGACCATGTAGATAATTATCGGCTGAACAAAACGTGATCCGTCTCTTCACTGTGTTTCAAACCACAGCCCTGAATTTCGCAGCTAGTTCCCACACCCTACGGACGAGATTGCATTGCGTTTTTATTGAACGAGGAACCGGAAGGAGTTTACAATCCGGGTTTTAGGACGCGTCACTGCGGTTCTCTACCTTGGGCCTGTATTATACTACTACCCACGCATCGTGTTTTGTGTAAATGACCAACCCTGAAGACTCTTGAAATAAACCTTTGATTGTGCCTCGCCACTTATTACGAGGAACAAACACATACTGTTCTCCACATTCTCAATGTCCTGAAATCTGCAGTAGGTTAAAAAGCAGCGAGCGGATGCCGAGTGGCTCGGCACGCTCTCTCTGCATGCAGTCGTTGTTAAAAAAAGCCGGAGACGGACGTGTCAGTGTTTCAGAACCACAAGCGGTAACATCCACTTCCTGCTTCACACAATCTCTGCTGCACTAAGGACAGGAAAGACACAGTGGGATATTGTACTGTATGCTATACTGTACTGTTGCATGCTGGGTGAATCATCAGATAACTACAGGAAGGTCTTGAATATACCATGAGATGTGTAACATGAACTGTATCTATGGACGTTTCCACTTAGGAAGTCACAGGTTATTGCAAAGGCAGCCGATAACTGAAGTACAAAAGTGCTTTTTTCCAAGGATAGCGCTCCTTCTGAAAGCAACATAACATCATATCAATTTCGTTCAAAACACAAGTTATCCTTCGGCCATAATGGTGCCACTCATAATACCTTCGTACGTGTTTTTAAACGACTGCAAGATGTTCTGCAGGATGAATGTAAAGGCCAGAGGAGAAATTGTTCAACAAGAAGCTGACAATATTTTGTCAGCAGGCTTTTACTGTAGAGCAAAATTGGATTTAACTATTTCTGTCATGAGTCGTCCTTCACTCTCGTCCGACGGAGATCCAGCAAAAGTAAACGAAGGAAGATATCATCAGATTTCATTAAATAGATCTCTGTGTTCCCTCTGAACAACATTTCCTCCAAATGTCAGGAAAGGAGGTTTAACATGTTCCAAGTTATGATTCAATGCGATCGGGCATAACTACGTGTGCACTGTTTTATAACAAAGATTCTGAATTTAGTTTTCTAGAAATCATTTAGCTGACACGTCAAAATGCTGCACATTGAGGTTTTTTTCTTGACAGTTTCCCAGAATCAGAAATACTTAATTCGTGCCAGAGTGGGGACATACAAGCACACCTTAATACAACAATAAATAATAATAACTTAACATTCATGGTAGTGTAGTGTTAGAGTATTCGTTATTCTCGCGTCCCGGGAGAGAAGCTTTAAAAGTAAGAGACAATGGAGTATCTGAGAAAGGTTCAAATGGGTACTTTAATTAAATGGCGCGGTAGTGAATCCGACAGAAGGTAGTGAGGAGAGAAAGGCTGCAGCTGCAGTGGCGGCCGTGGAGAAGTGCCTGAGGTCGCGTTGTCCTCCGTCTGTATCGATCCAGCGCTCCTCCTTCAATGGCGGCTGGTGACGTCGTTCTCCCACCTCTTTCTCCAATGTCTGTTATTGCGCATAACAGAGGATTCAGACGTTGTACATTCAATACATAACTAAACCACGCCTTTTCTCCTCATACTCTCTTTCATGACTTTTTATTTAATGCATTTTAACGGCTGTAATGGCGTTTTTCTTAAAGCCGGAAGTCAAGCCTACTGTTGGTACTTCGGGTATCTCTTCCGGAATCGCTTTTCAAAATAAACTTTAACCGCAAGCAAATGTTAACCGGAAATATTTTTTAGTTATAAAATTACTGTAGGCTATGTTTAAACTATCTTATATCATTACATATTGATTTTAATGTCTAACAGTAGATACTGTAAGTAGTGGCATTATATGACTAAGTGGATGTATGCATGTAATTATCTACCAATTATAAAATAAGTAACTAGTCAAAAGTATTGCAATGTCTTTGCTCCTGTATTAAGTAGTCCAAGAACATTAACTGCCAGTAATAATGTAGATATGTAGAATGTAAAAGTAAGTAGTAGATGTAGAATGTAGAAGTAAGTAGTGTTAATAAGTAGTGTTAATATGTAGTCTTAATAAGTAGTGTTTTGCACACGGTGAGGTAATAGTTTGTATGGTGGGCTACCAAGGGAATAATATACCGGACTTATTCTTTCACACACAGTGACGTCATGAGCTACCCACAATGCAACGCGCGCCATATATATATATATAAATACGCCATTTTCCTGGAGGTGCTAATATCCTGGAGTTGCTAATATAAACAGCTAGCTAAAGTAGCCAGGCAGAGCGCACTAGGTTTTTTTTTCTGAATTAACGACCGAAGAAATCGCTGCATGTCTTCGGATTACATCTCTGGACTTGAGGGGTGTGCTCTAGGTCGTTACCAGCGTAAACTAGAGCTGTGTGGGTTGTCGGATTGCCCTTACAAGACTGCCTGCAGATGTATGTGGGCGGTGGTGGCGAAGTCTATAGGGACTTGGCTTGGCAACTGGATGGTCACCAGTTCAAGTCCCTGGCAAGACCAAGTGCTACCGAGGTGTCCCTGAGCAAGGCACCGTTCCCTACACTGCTCCCCGGGCGCTGTTCAAAATGGCTGCCCACTGCTCCTAACACTAGGATGGGTCAAATGCAGAGAAACAATTTCCCCACGGGGGATTAATAAAGTATATCAATCAATCAATCAATCAATATGGAAAAACTAACCTTGAAAGTGGCCTTCGTCGATTTTGGCTGCATCTACGTCTAATTTCTGGAAACACCAGGTGAATACCCCACTTGTCACAATAATATTATCATGCCATTGCATATATGTGGTGTTTTAGAGTTGACTAGATATTGATTAAGGCAATAGACTATGATATTCTGCTTGCACCTCGCGTGAAATGGTGGATACCGGAAGTACGGTGTCGCACTCGGCCCAATACCCGTATGTGTGTGTGAAAGAATTCGACATATTTCTGAAAGAACTTGATAGGAATTCTTCTGTCTAGAAAGAGGTTGCTGATGGATTTATATGCAGATCAAATGACCCTCCACCTGACTCCAAATCAACCTCATAAGATCATCAAATCATTACACACTGCAAGGCTTCAATTACCACCAACCACAGGACAGATGGAGGAAGTGGAGCTTCTGGCCAAGAGACAAGTTGTAACAGTACGAACCGAACACACACCAAGGAATTATCTCAGAACCTCATCCTGCACGATTCACTAATCTGCAGAAATGTGCTGCGTTATGGTTGGATGTCCTCGGAGTAGCGTTTCGCTGCGTCAGAGCTTTTGTACCCCAATCTCCGGGCGAATCATGGGGGGAGGAATATTTAGAGGGAGGGAGTTTTCCAAAAAGGTACGGGCCACCCGCTGACAACTGCCATTCTTTACCCCCGAAAACCCAGCCCTCACACACATCCTCCCTCGCCTAAACCCAAACAACTGCTCAGCATTAAGGTGTGGATCTGTCATTAGTTAGCTGGGTGAGACCGGTGTTATTGTTCAAGCGAGGGCTGTTTGCACAAGCCATATCTGAGGAGGGAAACGGTACTTCTCTGCGGCTTTCTCCTCTCAGCCACAGTGGATTGGGTTTCCTCTCGCTGCTCCAACCTCTCGTACGGCGCGCTACCATCGGCTAATGCACATATTTTAATCCGCAACAACTCAGGTTGCCGGGGGATGTGTCGAGAGGCATGAAGCTCTGCAGGAATAGTTTAGAGTTTACTTGCTAGCAGAGATGGCAAAAGTACACCCATCCTTTACTCAAGGAGAAGTACAGATACTCGTGTTTAAAAATACTCTGGTAAAAGTAGAAGTACTGACTAAACTTCTTTACTCAAGTGAAAGTAAAGAGGCTTTGAAGTGTACTTCAGTAAAAAGTACCCATAACTAGCAGCTGACTTCCCTTTATATTAATAGAACAATAATGTCATTGTTAGCTAATGAATGTTTCCATGCTGAACAACGGCAACATGACAACGTTTCCATTGGTCCCACTTCTTTAGAGAAGACCAGGAAGTGATGGATACACGGATCGTGTTCCAACCAATAGGCACGCAATGACTCTAAAGAATAATGACCACGCACCAAACACACATTCAGACTAAAGGAACCAGCTGTTTGGGAAATGTGAGAAGTAGAAAGTACAGGTATTTGAGTTCAACATGTGAGAAGTAGAAAGTACAGGTATTTGAGTTCAACATGTAAGAAGTAGAAAGTACAGGTATTTGTGTTCAACATGTGAGAAGTAGAAAGTACAGGTATTTGAGTTCAACATGTAAGAAGTAGAAAGTACAGGTATTTGAGTTCAACATGTAAGAAGTAGAAAGTACAGGTATTTGTGTTCAACATATAAGAAGTAGAAAGTACAGGTATTTGAGTTCAACATGTAAGAAGTAGAAAGTACAGGTATTTGGGTTCAACATGGAAGAAGTAGAAAGTACAGTTATTTGTGTTCAACATGTAAGAAGTAGAAAGTACAGGTATTTGTGTTCAACATGTAAGAAGTAGAAAGTACAGGTATTTGTGTTTCAACATGTAAGAAGTAGAAAGTACAGGTATTTGTGTTCAACATGTAAGAAGTAGAAAGTACAGGTATTTGAGTTCAACATGTAAGAAGTAGAAAGTACAGGTATTTGAGTTCAACATGTAAGAAGTAGAAAGTACAGGTATTTGTGTTCAACATGTAGGAAGTAGAAAGTTACAGGTATTTGTGTTCAACATGTAAGAAGTAGAAAGTACAGGTATTTGAGTTCAACATGTAAGAAGTAGAAAGTACAGGTATTTGAGTTCAACATGTAAGAAGTAGAAAGTACAGGTATTTGTGTTCAACATGTAAGAAGTAGAAAGTACAGGTATTTGAGTTCAACATGTAAGAAGTAGAAAGTACAGGTATTTGTGTTCAACATGTAAGAAGTAGAAAGTACAGGTATTTGTGTTCAAAATTTAAGAAGTCAAAGTAAAAAGTCGTCAGAAAAATTGAGTAAAGTACTTATACCAGAAAGATGTACTTAAGTACAGTAACAAAGTATTGTACTCCACTACTTCCCACCTCTGCTCGCTAGCTTCTGGACGGAATTATCTGAGAGGTTTCTGTTTAAGCTCACCATTTGAAAGCACAGCATCTTGATAGAAAGGGGGGAGGAGGTGGAATTAGGGTCGATGATGATGGCAGACGCAGCGATCCTCCTCCCGGTCGTTTCTAAGTGTTGTTTGAACAGCACGAGGAGCAGAATGATGTTGGGTCAACACACACCCGCTGCCCAGACGCTCAGATCAGAGCGGAGACACACAGCGGCGCGCGGCAGATATTAATCACTCCCCATCCTCTGAGAATTTCACATCACACCCATCTGAAAGCTGCTGAGTCACCAACAGGAGATGCTTCCTTCAGACTCTTGCTCTGAATACCTCGGATCCACAGTTACAACACACACATACATTAAAGGGTCATCATTTCATCAAGGTGCAATCCGAGTTGATCTACTGTGGAAATGATGGCAATTAACCACCAATCATAGTAGTAATATACCTATGGGGCCTACATCCGCTTTTATTTTTGGAAATGTACTTAATTGTTACATCTGCAGTAATACTTGTTGTTACCACTTAGGCTGAAAATGGAAACCAGAGTGCTTCCAAAAACAACATTTAGGTTTAGGGAATGTAAATGAATATTGATATACTGACACTCTTTAAAAATACAATGTACGAAAACTGAAAGTGAGCATTATGTTTCTGTCCCTTTCTTATTCTGTAAATAAATAAAATAAATAAATAAATAAATAAAATAAATAAATAAAATAAATAAAATAAATAAAATAAATAAAATAAATAAAATAAATAAAATAATAAAATAAATAAAATAAATAAAATAAATAAATAAATAAATAAAATAAATAAAATAAACAAAATAAATAAAATAAATAAAATAAATAAAATAAATAAAATAAATAAATAAATAAAATAAATAAATTAAATTAAATACAACGTACACCAGAAACCTGGACACATCTCAGGTGTGAGGATCAGAAATGCAAGGCAGCAGAGTGACTCCCACTGTTTCCCAAGACCCAGTGGCGGTCCTAGACCAATTTGACTGGGGGGGCCACTGGGGGGCCACTGGGGGGCCAGTTATTTTCTGAGGGGGGCAATAAATGCAGGACGAAAAAGAGAACTAGACAGTATGAAGTAATTGCGCATAAGAAAACAATGCAATACAGTTATTGGTATTTGTTTCAGTACACTTATTTATTTCAGATAGATCTTATAGTTATTACTGTTAGCTTCAGCTTAAGTTATAGTGCCATGTTTGCACTAACACCATATTTATATAAAAATAAAGGCAATGAACAGTTACATCTACTTTACATAAGGGTGTCTGCACAATCTCACATTACAGCAACACAATCCTGAGTACCAGAAAATATACATTTAAAAAAAAACAAAAACAAAACTTTTCATTGTTAGGGGGGCCACAGGGGGGTCAGAGGTCAGTGTTAGGGGGGCACCCTGCCCCCCCTAGAACCGCCTCTGCCAAGACCCCCGGCCCCCCAGCCTCTGGTCATCAGCCTCCACCTAAACCACCACAGAGAGGTCTTCACTTTCATCCTGAGCCACGTTCAGACCACACCCTGATCCCAACCCAGTGAGAAAACAGGAAGTCATTCTGAAAGTTGCAGATCTGATCATAAATATTCACTTTCAGAGAGTTGAATGTAGTTAATTTGTTATCCAACAGTTGTCATATGAATCATTTTTGGAATCTAACTTTCCTGTGTGACATGTGGAGGAGGAAGAGGAGGAGGTGGAGGAGGAAGAGGAGGAGGAGGAAGAGGAGGAGGGCTGTGTTCACCATATGTTGATCCCAGATTTGTTTTGCAGTTTTTTACAGGTTTGCCAAGATGTCACGTGGGAGTGGAGGTCATATGCTGTCACAGTGTGTGTGTGTGTGTGTGTGTGTGTGTGTGTGTGTGTGTGTGTGTGTGTGTGTATGTATGTGTGTGTATGTGTGTGTATGTGTGTATGTATGTGTGTGTATGTATGTATGTGTGTGTACGTATGTGTGTGTGTGTGTGTGTGTGTGTGTGTATATGTACGTGTGTGTGTATGTGTGTGTGTGTGTGTGTGTATGTATGTGTGTGCATGTGTGTGTGTGTGTGTGTGTGTGTGTGTGTGTTTACAAGTGTGCAGATCCTCAGCTGACAGCTGAGCAGCTGCCAGAGGAGCAAAGGGTCTTTGAACTAATAGATATCACGATGAAACATCCTCAGTCGATTGAACGCATTCGTGACAACTATCTGAAAATGGTTTCATTACATTATGCAAATGAGGCAATATCTTATGAAATGATCTTGTAAAATGCTGTATAAATACGCGTTGGACTGATATGTAGACAAAGACATCTGCCTTTAAAGATATATGTATTGTCAAAACTCCATACATGTTGCAAGACGGAAGATAGGGTTTAAACAAAAGATATCACCTTAAAGAAAACTTGACACAAGTTGTGTTACATGTTCTGATATGTCGTTATGTCTTTATTAGGATCCCCGTTAGCATAGCATGAGCATTGGCTATTCGTCCTGGGGTCCTCACACACGCAAAACATATATAAACATACAACAACATTAAAACAAAACAGCTCATAATTTCATGCAATTTACAGTGAAATAAAGTGAAAAATAAAATGGTCATCCATTATGATATGATATGCAAATGAGGCAGTGTCTTATTAAATCACAAATGCTATGAATGATTTGTTAAAGTTATGCTTGTTGCAGATATCACTATGAAACGTCCCCAGTTGTTAATTAAATTAAAATTAGCATTTCTGGTTTCACACATCTTTCAAAATATTGTGTCTGAACATGCAAATGAAGCATAATGTTAACTTTTCGTGAATTTAGAAGAAATCTAGAGACGCAAAGTCGGTCAAATAAACACCTGAATGTGTATGTTGGATGTTTCCTTTGTGCTAATCTGAGAGAAAACATGTTATGGAAGCAAAAATAGCCCAAAATCTAAAAACACAACGACTTGTTTTGCCTTTGTAGCCTCGTGTAAGTATATGTCTTGTTTTCCTTATTATTAGCAACATTGGCTGGTTTCTACATCTATTTAGACATCTGCCCCACTTCCTCCTCCTCCTCTTCTCTGCCATCCTCACATGTCCTCTGTCAACAGCCTCGCAGTGTGTTCCTGCCACCGCTCTGAGTCTCTTCACGCCTCTGTAGCTCTACAAGCAAACACGCTGTCGTTTCGGTGGCGTTGTGTAACGGCAGCGCACGCGACCACAGCGTCGTCCAACCAGCTATTAACGCACAGCCAAACTGCTCCTGCTATTTGTGTTCAAAGTGAGGATCTTAAATAAGCATGTCGCGTGTAAATAAACGGTCTCCGAAGAACCGATGTTAGGCTGTAGTGTTTGGGAACCGCAGGTCTAATTGGTCAGGGAGAGGAAGAATTACAGAGCGATTCAGAGGTTCAACGCAAACAAGCAACATAACAGAGAAAGAGAAAGGTTTGTACCTGTCGTAAAACGCTGTGTGTGTGTGTGTGTGTGTGTGTGTGTGTGTGTGTGTGTGTGTGTGTGTGTGTGTGGCCTAGCATTACTATACTTGTGGGGACCTAAATCAAAATGGAGGTCCCCATGAGGGAATCATTAATTTTAGGGTGAAAGACTTGGTTAGGTTTAGGATTAGGGTTAGGGTTAGGGTAAGGTTAAGGGTAAGGTTAAGGGTAAGGTTAAGGGTTAGGGTTAGGCATGTGTTGGTTATGGTTAAGGTTAAGATAAGTCTCCAGGAAATGCATGTAAGTCAATGTAATGTCCCCTGAAGTGATGTAAACATGGTATGTGTGTGTGTGTGTGTGTGTGTGTGTGTGTGTGTGTGTGTGTGTGTGTGTGTGTGCGCGTGTGTGTGTGTGTGTGTGTGTGTGTGTGTGTGTGTGTGTGCGTGCGTGTGTGTGTGTGTGTGTGTGGCTACAGTGACTGAAACGAGCTCTACCTGACATCTGTGAGCGATTAAAGGCGACTGCAGGTAGCACATGTTGCCCACATTAGGCTGAACTGAGATTTACATTTCCACATCTCCACAAAGCATAATAAACAATCAAATGAGGGGGGGGCCGGGGGGGCGGGGGGGTACTTTCAGTGACCAGAGCACAGCACGGATTATTACTCTCTGATTGGAGAGTGGCAACGTTCGGTGACCTGAGAGGACAAAGGCAGTGTGTGTGTGTGTGTGTGTGTGTGTGTGTGTGTGTGTTTTAGTGAGGAGAGGTTGCACTCATAAATGACTCACATAAAAAGAGGTGTCAGGATAGTGCATGTACAAGTACTGCTTGAGTACACGTTTGAGCTACTTGTATCGGACATTTTCTGATTTCTGCAACTTTGTGTCAAAGGCATTTCTGAAGGAAATACGGTTGTTTTTCCTCCACGACATGCATTCAGCAGTTCTGACGGGACAATACGGGCGAACACGCAGCTTCCATAGCGTGTATCTCTTCCAACAAATCCAAAATGAACATTCAGGTTTATTCGACTGTCTTTTTGCACCTTTCAACTTCTCCTAAATTCACCCAAAGTGAAAGATGTGTTACTTAAATAACCAGGGTCTCCTATTAAAGGCAATTGCAGGCATTCTGTTTCCACTCAAAGCCAATCATATGCCGTACTGTGTGTACTGTTATAGACGAAGCTCCTCAACAGTACATACAGAAGTTGAAATGAACTGTGCATCGAGCAGCTGCAACATGAACATGTTCCTGACGGATTCATGCAGATATATTAATATAACTTTTAGTCATTCTGTATTTCTCTTTAACATTGTGAAAGCAGGTTGTAATTAAGTATTTTTGACATTGTATTGCTACTTTTATGCACGAAAAGGATCTCAATGCTTTCGTCAGTTGATCTGATACTTAAAGTTTTTACAAAACTAGTAGTGTATTGAAACAGTTAGGATTGAAATATCTCTATAAATCCAGAAAGGAAATAAAGTTAAAATATTGTGAGACACAGCTCTTAAAAAACATTTCTTGACTTTACGAGGAACATTTGGTGAAAAAAGGTCAGTGTGGAAGTTGGGCAGTCAGCAAGGAGAACAGTATTCGCCATTCAGCGGATCATTGCTCAGTTGTTGGGAATAAGATACAAATCACGAGCTGATGTTTGACAGCAACTCCGGCACAGCAGCAGTCCAAAGCAGCTCCAACTCCCCCTCCTCCCTCCGAGAGCCACCCTCTTCCCCTCCTCCCTCCTTCTGCTGCTTTCAGAAAGGGAGTGTGTTCCTAGACTGCTGTCTCCCCCTATTGACCACATGCTGTAACTGTGGTTATGGACACAGCGAAGAGAAAGACACTTTAAAACACCAGAAAACGTTTTTAAAAGTAGAAGCTGAAAGTGTGTATTGAAGATAATGCTAAATGTCACGAATAACCATTTTTAAACTGATAGTCTTTCTTTTTTACAGGTTTTTTCTATAATCTTCAGAAATATTTTGCAATGAATTCCTCCTTGTATGTTTTCTTTATAGTAAATATCACTTTTAGCATATAACTAATACTAATTATATTCCATAAGTCGATTTAAATGTATCTTTCCCCTTATAGCCTTGTAAATATCTATAGGAAAGTCCAGCGGCACATATATGTCTTGTGGGCAGTGTGTGTGTATTTTAGGAGAAACGGTGTGTCTGTGTGCGTGTTTTAAGAGAAAGTTCGGTGTGTGCGTGTGTGCGCGCGCGTGTGTGTGTGTGTGTGTGTGTGTGTGTGTGTGTGTGTGTGTGTGTGTGTGTGTGTGTGGTGCTGGTTAGCAGAGGGAAAAAATTGGATCAAATTCCTTCACTTTGACGTCACAGGCTCTCGCCCAATCAGATTCGGGCTTTCCTGTGCAGCATGCTCGCGCTCTTATAAAAGCTGAAGGCGAACAGTGTGCAGTTCAAAGCACTCGCGCGTTCTGGGGATTCTACTTGGAGACTGAGAGGAACACTTTACCGTTTCATCCTGCACAGTTGAAGGCAGACTTTCAACCAGCTGGCTTGTTTTTGCTTCCTCGGACCCACTTGCAGAACACGCACTCTTCCCAGGAGTCTGACAGAAACGTGTGCGTAAAGACAATCCAAATCGGTTTTACGCACGGGAGCAAAAGAGATTGTTTTGTGCACTTATCTCAGCTGATAGACTCTGGTCATTTTGGCAAGGTAAAGTCTAATTTACAGACTTTTCCTTTGCTTCAGGCATCAGAAAGAACTCCTCCGTTTCACGCGTATTTTGGCACCACACCGCTTTTCGTATGAATCTCCTCGACCCTTACCTTAAGATGACGGAGGAACAAGAAAAGTGTCTCTCTGACGCCCCCAGCCCGAGCATGTCCGAGGACTCCGCGGGCTCCCCGTGCCCCTCGGGCTCGAGCTCAGACACCGAGAACACGCGCCCCTCAGAGAACGGGCTGCTCGGTGTGGACGCAGAGTTCAAGAAGGAGGAGGACGATAAGTTTCCCGCTTGCATCCGCGACGCTGTGTCCCAGGTGCTCAAGGGCTACGACTGGACCCTCGTGCCCATGCCCGTGCGCGTAAACGGATCTTCTAAGAACAAGCCTCACGTGAAGAGACCCATGAACGCCTTCATGGTTTGGGCTCAGGCTGCCCGCAGGAAGCTCGCGGATCAATATCCTCACCTGCATAACGCGGAGCTCAGCAAGACTCTGGGGAAACTCTGGAGGTGAGTCAATGGGATGACTTTCGGTTTTTAAACACCGATTTACGCACAAATGTAAGAAGTAAAGTGATTTGTATCTAGTTTGGCCTGGTTTCCGTGTTGCACATTTACTGTTTATCTTCTACCAAATTAAATAGTTCACATGGTGGTTTTTTGTTTGGGGAAATCAAATAAAGTGATCGGTTAATTAATGGTCCCTTTTCCTCGCAGACTTCTCAATGAAGGAGAGAAGCGGCCGTTCGTGGAGGAGGCTGAGCGGCTCCGCGTGCAGCACAAGAAGGATCACCCGGACTACAAGTACCAGCCCCGGCGGAGGAAGTCTGTGAAGAACGGGCAGAGCGACGCGGAGGACGGCAGCGAGCAGACACACATCTCTCCCACCGCCATCTTCAAAGCCCTGCAGCAGGCAGACTCCCCGGCCTCCAGCATGGGAGAGGTGCACTCTCCGGGGGAACTCTCAGGTGAGCTCAGAGAACAGATGGCTCTCAGGAGGCAGACATTTCCAGAATCAGAAGCTGGTGTAAATAGCCCAGGAGTTTAGGGATGTGCTTTGGTGACTTCGTGCAAATAGGAGAAAAGTGCAAAAATCTAAATGAAAGAAACAAGAAAGAAAATCTAAAATTCTACTAAAAACCTTTTATTATATATATATTTAATGCTCCATTTTCTTCCTTATACTCTGATGACTTATTTTGAAAAGTTGATAAAAATCAAACCCTATTGGATTACACAAAATTAACACAGAGAGCCCGATCTAATCTGAAAGCAGAGTCTAATCTGTCTCGTCTTGTTTCACTCTCAGGTTCCCAGGGGCCTCCCACCCCCCCCACCACCCCAAAGACTGACATCAGCTCCGGCAAGATGGACCTAAAGCGCGAGGGGGGTCTCCGCTCTCTCTCAGACGGACGCCAGCTCAACATCGACTTCCGCGACGTGGACATCGGCGAGCTGAGCAGCGACGTCATCTCCCACATCGAGACCTTTGACGTCAACGAGTTCGACCAGTACCTGCCCCCCAACGGACACCCCGCCATCCCCGGCAGCGTCACGCCAATCACGTACACCGGCAGCTACAGCATCAGCGGAGGAGGAGGAGGAGGGGGGGGAGGGGGTCCAGGGAGCCCTCAGAATACAGCATGGCTGGCAAAAAACCCAAACCCAGCACTCTCTGGCCGCCGTCAGTTCCTCCGAGAGGACCCAAATCAAGACGGAGCAGCTGAGTCCGAGTCACTACACGGAGCAGCAGAGCTCCCCGCAACACGCCGCCTTCAGCCCCTTCAACCTGCAGCACTACAGCCCCCCTGCCTCCACCTACACCTCCTCCAGGGCGCAGCAGTACGACTACTCCGAGCACCAAGGGGGGGCAGGAACAGCTTCTTACTACAGCCACGCGGCGGCGGGACAAAGCTCGGGTCTGTACTCGACTTTCAGCTATATGAGTGGCAGCAGTCAGAGGCCAATGTACACACCCATCGCTGATAACGCGGGGGTGCCGTCCGTCCCTCAGACCGGACCCCAGCACTGGGACCCAGCACCCGTCTACACCCAGCTCACCAGACCATGAAACCCCCCCAAAAACACTTTGAATTTGGGGAGGGGGGCTCCCTGAATCAGACACTTGAAGAGTAGAAACAGCTGGACTTGTGATTGGCTCACGTCGTGCCTTGCTATCTTGATAGAAACGATATATATATATTTTTAGAGAGATGACGATAGAAAACAAAATCCTCTGTGAGGACTTATCGATTGTTGATATTTCCGTAGGTACTGTGTATGTTTCTCTTACTTTTCTTCTGGCAGTTTGTAATGATTGCTTGATTTCACAATGCCGTTTTTGAAAAGGGGGGGGGGGGGGGGACTGCAGCCCTTTCCACCATCCGTGCCTTGGATTTTTTACATTTTCTCAAAACTTGTTGTATGTGTGTGTGTGAGAGTGTGTGTGATGGCCACAGCTGAAATTACGCTTACCGTCCAACAGCGTGTGTTTGACAGCTACAGGAAGTCACCTTTGACTCCTCCCCCCCCCCCCCCCCTTTAGTCTCCTACCACGCTGGTCACCCTCCCCCCTCTTGGCAAACCCAGTTTAAAACTTTATTTATTTATTAGCTTTAATTTTATTTCAAAGTAATTATTTTGCATACTATTCTTATAACTAATTAAATGTTGTTTTTGAAATTTACATTGCATTTTTTTTTTTTTTAAACCCAGGGGGTTCTTAGACAAAATGGTATACGCTGTAATCGTCTTTTTTATTGTTTATTTATCTTATCTAAATGTCTATTTTAAGTATGTATTTGCCTTTCTCTGAGGGTCTGGGGGGGGGGGGGGGGGGGTACGGATTATTTGTTATTTGTGAATTCCCTCTGAGTTGTACTTTAAACTATGGCTGGAAGAACTGGAAGATGTTATCTGAGTGTTCGCGATCACAAGAAGGGACCGTCCTTTCTTTCTGCTCCATTTCCTTTATCTCCTAATATCACAATGTTCCCAATACTTTGTTTTCACCTTCTGTGATCTTGCCATGTATTTGTACTGTCTTTAAAGAATCTTTTGTATATGTATTTGCAATAAAAGAAGAAATATGCTATTAAAAACAACAGAACGTTTGTTATTCGTCCCTCAGAATACAACAGAACGAGTGAAAGGGTTAAACGAAAAGTGCCAAGAAACACGATGAGTGTTTGTTTTTCCCAGAAGCTTGAGTTTCTCCCCCCTGCTTTTATTTTCTTCCTCCCTCTCCCACTGTCAGCTGGTAGCAGCGGGGGGTCATGAAGCTTTGGGGGGGCCTGGAGGGGGGCAGTCGATAAAAACTGGTGCTGTAAAAACTACTGAAAATAATCAGTTTATTTCAATATCAGAAACTTGGTGGTGGGTGTATCATCTCTGTGGGGGGGGGTTTGCATTCCATCAGCTATACTTTAAGATCTAACGCGTATGGATGTCCGGTAAAAACATTCAACTTAAGTTACTGTCGTGTTTTATATTCAGATGGACCGTTTTTTCAGGCGTTAACAACAGCAACATATATTTTAGTCAACTTAAAGAAAGGTCCATCTTGTAAACATCAACAACGCTATATTTAGAATATTTAACAACTTGCAGTCAAACGGTCGTTTCAAGACTGAATCAAAGCCGTTTTTTATGCTTTTCTAAGCCTCCAGGGACAAAACTTGTTTGTCTATCGCATGTTGTTCGGAAATACACAATGATGCTAATTTGTGATTCTGGGAAGTATATTATTCCGAGGTATGCACATACAAATGGATAGTTCCCCAAAATAACGACTTTTATTCATTTTGACTTGTGGTGCCATCTTTCAAAATACATTAGATTGCTTTGGTGTGAGTTGCTAGTGTTGGAAATATCAGTCGCAGAGTTGTTTCCCTTCTTTCCAATATAATGTTCTTATTTCCTCGACTGCTGTCATACGGTGGAGCGAGAAAATACATCTCTTTCCAGAAATCATCACCCAGTTACTGAAGACAATACACAGACCTCGCTGTGAGAAGATCCATGTAGGAACTATTTTCTTTCCACCCAACTACACCTGCCAACCATATCACTTGCACAGAAGAAAGTGTGCCTCTACTCATGGGGTAAAAGTTCCATGCTCATCCCAGCACCAGATGGTAAAAAGACGTGACATAACTAGCGCAGCTAACCGTTAGCTTGCTGAGATTGCTAGCTAACAATTGGTGGGTTTAGTTTGGTGGAAAGAAAATAGTTCCAACATCAAACTGCTCTCAACAAGCTCTGTGGATTATGGTGAGGGTCATTTAGCCTGTCGAGTTTTTAAAAATATCATCGTTAGCGAGCCGAGTTTGTGAGAACGAAATTAGTTCCTTAGGAAACTGCTCACAATTAAATCTGTAGATTAACAAGGTCATGATTTCTAGAAAGAGACATTTCCCTAGAGTTTTTTTTAAATGTATTATTGTTGCGCTTTGAGCACCATAGGCCAATGCTATGGTGGAAAGGAGGCTGACATCTCCAATGTGTCCAACGAATGGCAACGCAGCAAAGCAATCTATATTCAAAATTGGCACGACAGGTCCATTTCCATTTTGGGGAACTGTCCTTTTGTAATGCTCAAACTTTAGATACTATGCCTGCTATATGTTTTGCAGTCAAGTGAAGTCAGTTTTATTTGTGTAGACTAGGATCCCACAATTCGCCTCCCCATGAAAACATCTGAATCAGAACAACATTTAAACATTATACTCAACTCAATAGGAGTACTTATTAGAAATGTTATACTGTACAGACTCTTAGCTGAATGCCATCTAGTTCCATGTTATTGGATAGAAGACATCTTTATGGTTGATATCTCTAAAGGTCCTGACACACCAAGCCGATGTCGATAGATGTCTGGCCGTCGATGAGCGTCCTGTCGCCCTACTCAGATTGGTGTGTCCCGCCCCGTCGTGTCTCTTCGGCCGTGCCGACACCTTCCGCCAAAGAAATCACTCTGATTGGCTGTTCAGCTTAGCGAATCGGTGCATGAGAAGCGAAACGGAAGTGAGCGACCCAAACAAATGATTAAGAAGGCAAATGTGAGATGTCATTGAACTCCAGCTCTCGACGCAGGTTCGGGAAAGCCCGTGAGCTTCTCGCTGTAGAGGGAAAATGGAATTGTTTATATCACGCAGTCTGTTCTTCTTCACTCGGTTATCACGCAGTCCGTCTTCCGGTTACCTCTTTTGAATGACGAATACACACTACCGCCACCTGCTGGTAAGGAGAGTTATTGCCACTCACGCATGCGCAGTTCGTACGTGCTACTTGGCCGTCGGCTGAAGTCGTCGCGGTGTGTTCCAGTGCGACTGTTGGCCAAGACGCACAGAATCGTGTTCCGTCCGGTCTTTGGTGTCAGATTGGTGTGTCGGCCTTAACACACGCACATCACACCAAAACAATCTAGATAGTATTACGGATAAAGAAAACAATATTCATTTTGATGTGTGTGGTTAAATGTCCCTTTCAGATCTCCAAATATTGGACCTTTTCTAACGTTCTGGAGACTTTAATGACCACCGACACGGCACTGCTTAACGTTTGGGAATACTGAAGGAGTGGAAATGTGTTGAGCGTTACGGAACAGTGGATTTGTTTTGGTGTTCCTTCAAGCAGAGCCTCCAACTCACTAAAAAGCAGTTGTTTCTCGCTTGTTTTAGGGAATATTAGATGTTGAATATCTCAGGTTCAGCCCTGCCATCTGACAAAGGTCAACGAAGGGAACGTTGGGTGATTGTCACGCCGTCGGGGGACCAAACACCATTTTCCTATGATTTGGATTATGTGTTAGGCGACGCAATGTTTTCATACTCATTGGAGGCGACTTTCGAAACACTATTTATGGAGGCTTGAGACGTCCAACAAGTGAGTTTGTGATGTAGCCAAGACCTCACTTTGTACCGCATGGCTGCTGATGGCATACAGCTCCATCCCCTCGAGGACTCGCTTACGAAAAAAACAAAAGGTTTCGGATAATCGCAGCCGTTGCAAAGGTTTGGTATGAGTATTGCTTAAGAGTACTTGTGTTACTGATATGATTTTACCTTCTGGGTTCCAGACAATGGATCCGTCTGCATGCTTTTGACAGAAACACGAGACAGTACGCTGACTGCAAGAACGCGGAAGAGGTATCAAAATGTTTTCGGATGAGCAACATGAGCCAGATAGATGAAGTTAATCTGAGAGGAGAAAGAGTTAAAGGTGGAATGAAGTTCAACAACCTGCAATGTTCCAAATACACCGTCATACAAAGTACACCAAAAGGTAATTGGGTTTTATTCCTAGAATAAAGTGCACGGTTTTTCCAGTCTGTGCTGCCTTTCATCCAAATAGAAGACAAAACATAAGAAACATATATACCAACGTTACTTGAGTACGTTTTGAGCCCGATCTGAAATATAGTTAGAAAAATCAAGTCATGACGAACTCATGCTACTCAACAGAACAA
Organism: Chaenocephalus aceratus; assembly: GCA_023974075.1. Taxonomy (NCBI): domain Eukaryota; kingdom Metazoa; phylum Chordata; class Actinopteri; order Perciformes; family Channichthyidae; genus Chaenocephalus; species Chaenocephalus aceratus. The sequence continues at coordinate 237,629 of JAMFTG010000100.1, read as the reverse complement.
ACCTGGATCTTCATTATTTAAAGTTTTAGAGAATCTAAGAAGACTAAAATGTGTATATTAGTTGAATGGTGGTGCGTGAGTTAGTTGGGGATTGGTCCCACTTAAACATTCAACATCAAGATTCCCCCCAGTGCAGCTTCTAAACCAGGGGTCTCAAACTCAAGGCCCGGGGGCCAAATCCGGCCCGCGACTTCATTTTATGTGGCCCCGCAAGAGCTTGCAAAGAATATAATACGTTTATTATACGGTTACATGCCACTTTACAGAAGCAGGTTGCCCATAAACTACATGTCCCACAATGCATCTCGGTTTGTGACATGGCACTGAAAGAGACTTGCCATTATTTGCCCTGGACTTCTGCCATCAGCTTTTTAGTTAATGACTAAGTTATTATCCTATCCGATAATAATCCAATGCAAAGGCAATAATGTAATATAATACATTATTTTTATATAATATATATATTGTATATTATATAGTTACAACCGGCCCTTTGAGTGCAACCTTTTATTGCGAATGTGGCCCGCGATGAAATTGAGTTTGACACCCCTGTTCTAAACGTACCAAGTGGTCAGATTAGGAAGAACTGAAAGAGAGATGGAGTATGAGAAGAGAAAGCTCGCTGAATAAGCAGAAGAGAGAAAGACAGATGGCAGGATTCAAGAAGGTGGCGAGTGGGTTGGTTGACTGCGGTCAGGAGCCAGAAGCACACGGGCACATCTGAGAAAGCCATCAGTCTCTGCAGCGCTCTCAAGACCCGGAGAAATGGTAGTAACAACAAGCTCAGGACAGATGACTTGTTTCACAGAGGAGAGCCAAGCAGACAGACCACGTCACAACAATTCATTTCAAACCTTTATTTATACAGATCTCTTTTCCAAGGGAGACCTGCTCAAGTAGTTCCACATGAAAACATAAAAACATAAACAGAACAACAAAAGGACATCATTTACATAATTATCCACATAAGCAGGTACCAACAGCTTCCGAGTGAGTAGCATCCAACCGAGCTTTAAAAAACATTTAGTGGCACCAGATTGTTCAGTTTCCATTTAATTTGCAGACTGTTCCAAGACAGAGGAGCTGCGCATCTAAAAGCTGTCTTCCCTAAGACAGTCCTAGCAGTTGGCGCATTTAATAAAACCACAGCATGCTACCTCAGGCAGCAGCCACTTACAATTGAAGATGGACGGTGTGGCGCAGTGCGCTGTGCAATGATCATCAGATCAAGGGTGAAACCCGCCGCCGCTGCTGCGTCTGTAAAGCCGGTGTGTCCTTGGGCAAGACACTTCACCTGAACTTGCCCCTGTGGGTATTGTCCACAGTACATGACCATTGCATGTATGATATGTGTAATGTGTATCTGTAAGCGCTTTGAGCATCTGGAAAAGCGCTATAATAAATGTAAGGAATTATTATTATTATTATTAATTCTCCGTGAGATCAGGGAGCAGATGTAGGATGGAAGTTTCCCTAACATGGCTTTGTATATGAAATGTACCAGTGACTGAGCCTCCGTACAGTTAGGGAAAGCAAACCAGCCCTTGCATACAGGGTACAGTGATGGGTTACTGCTTTACAGTTCGTCACACATCTCAGTGCGCTGTGATACGCAGCATCTAACTTGACCGGGCAATGGGCCGGTGCATTCATATACATCAGATCCCCATAGTCCACACAGACTAATATACTGCGAGCACCGCGAAGTCAACGTTTCTCACCTGTGGACGCAAGAATCAGAGAGAAAATGCAAAGAAAACGGGAGAACTAAAACGAAAAGTATTCTTTTGAAGAAATCGGTCTGCTTTGAAGGCGTGTATGAACACCTTGCAAGAGCACATACATTAAAAGAACGATTTGCAAACTGGTTTTGTTAGAAATCGGCCAAGCGAGCTCGTTTTTGAAGAACAAGTGAAGATATTTCATTTCATTTTTATTTGTCATGGTACGCAAAACCAAATGTACAATAATTGCCAAACAAAAACATGTCTCTACAAAACACCATGAGCGAAAAGGAGCAGGGAGAAGAATAACATCGTATGTGGCCCCTTTCTAAAGAAAACTAAATAACTACAAATAGATGGCCTTCATGTTTCCCAGCCAAACATAACAGTATCTTAGGATACTAAGAGAACACAACAAATACTTATTTCCCAGTTGACGGTTAACGGAAAAGAAACATACAAGTAAAGAAGCGTGAGATTTGGACATAAAGAAGGTCCTCATTAAAACAGGTTGATGACAACTGCTTTACGCTAAATCAAAAATGTCTATTTGGTGTCTTTCTTTACAAACACCTCCAACAGCCATGTTACAAAAAAATCTGACAGCTCACGAGACAATTGCAGAGGTAAGAGCTTTCCTTATATTATTATAATAACAACAACAACAAAAAAACAACAACACCAAAACATGTAAGGAAAAGGAAAAGGAAAAAGTACAAGTACCACACCCTCATCTGAGTCCTACTGGAGAAGAAGGTGGAAAGTGGCGCATAATCATATAATAATAATAACAATAATATGATATTCGTAACGGAAGCTATTTGTTCACATTCACTGTCATTTTATTTCCTAAAATATCGGCAACAGTTTTTTGTCTTGTTTAACCCTTTTCAACCTTTCGACCCCTTCCTGGCAAAAATGTACACGCCCATAATAACTGATATTAAATCATACATGAATATTTCTTTCTACGTTTTTTTCATGAATCACTTAAACAACTTATTTCGTACTCAAAACTACCAAACATTCACTAATGTTCTGGATTTTAACCCTTTAAATGTTTCATTATTTGAATTATCTCATTATTTATGACAAAAAAAAAAAAATGAATTGTTATAAATATAATAATTAGGAGAGGGATGGGACTTTGGTGGTTATTAGAGTCTCGGATGTGTCAAAGATTAGCAACAAAATTGATTTGACTGCATTATTATTTTTACGTAGTGTCTGGACACCGAAACAACTGCTATTAAATACATCAATATATTTTTCTACTTTTTTTTCATGAATCATTTAACAACTCGAAACACTTTAATATCGAAAAGTCGACAGTGAAACAGAACATTCTGGCTTGCTTTAAATATGAATCCATGATTTCCCTCAAGCAAACAAGACTTAACCACGAATTGAGCTTGAAGATATTCAAATCCTCGCATTCATTACTTTTCCCCCAAACCTATAATCCGAATGAAAGAAAAACATTTCTAAAAAGCCTTAAGTTGGCCTACCACCATCATTTTCTGTAGGTTATATCAGTAAGAGAATACACAATCATCTACTATCACTGGTTACAAAAACAAAAACATGTGGAGTTATATTTCAGTGTTTTAAATGTAAAGCACTTTATAATGATAATGCTGAAGAACTCCAGGCTCCAGACAGGAAGGCAGCCCCCTCCCCACATCACATTACTTCTAATTTACAACCCCGCAAAACTCTTAATGAACAATGTTTGTCCCGTTACAGCCATTTGCGGGACGCTGATCACGGGTGACAATGCGGGTCAGCTGGACCTGAACCAGAAACTAATCAAAGAGGCATGTGTGTGTGTGTGTGTGTGTGTGTGTGTGTGTGTGTGTGTGTGTGTGTGTGTGTGTGACGTCAGAGGCTGAGAGCGACATTGATTAACATCCGATACCCTCAGTCCGTTAGAGGTTTTGATACGGGTGACAATTAAGGACGGCGCTATTGTTGGAGCCGAGAGAGGGTCTTGAGAGACGGAGCATGACGGAGAAACCGTGACGTCGGGAAGAGAGCTTTATCTCCGCCATCTCTGAGGTCACTGAAGATGCAATAACAAGGCCTGGTGTCGGGTTGAAGGCTACGAATACCACTCAGCTAATGTCTTTGAGATACGTTGATTCCCGAAACACCAGATTTTGGGAAGGACACAGCAGTTCATTGCACTTTGAAAGGATACTTGTATTATATTGCAATGTTATTATCACTATATATGGCATGTGTAAATGGAAGCTGAGAATATTGTTCTGAAAAAAACCAAGAACGTTTATTTAGTTTATTGAATTCTTAAAATGTAATCTATTTGTAAAGACGCATAATACGTACTGTCACGGTAATAACGTGGACTCTTTGCTCCACTATCATAAGACTTTGTTTAAACCAAAGTGCGATGTCTGCACACAGCCAGATGCTACATTGTATTGACTGGGTTGTGTGGTTTTATCTTATTTTAGTTTAATTATTTTCAGATGTTTCCTCATTCCAGTTGTGAGTATTTCTAAGAATTAACAGTGTATTGTTCTTTGAAAAGGCGAACTTGCATTATAATGCATTATCATCATTATCTATACATATGACAAAAAGTCGTATAATTAGAATAATAACTAGAGCCGGGACTCGATTAAAAAAAGTAATCTAATTAATTAGAGGCTTTGTGTAATTAATTAATCGAAATGAATCGCATTTTAATCAAATATACATATTTGACCTGAGAACAGTGAGAAGCAGTTTCCACATGGATGTGACTCCAAGTGGTCTACAGTCGAGTGCAGTCCAGTGAGCCAGGGAGCTGGGTTATGTCTCAGACGTGGACTTACTTATCCTGGCCCTGAAACCAGTCATCTGGTTGAGTGTGGGTTGGGTCAGGGTTGTGGTTCCTTGCACTCGGAGTCGGGCTAGCTGCTACATGCTAGCTGCTACATGCTAGCTGCTACATGCTAAGCTGCTTACATTGCTTAGCTGCTACATGCTTTGCATTTAGGTGATACTTTAGGCTTGATGTGCTGCGGTGATATGCAAATTCTTTTTTGCATAATTTGCACACAGCCGCGCTCTTGTCGACGCTTCCATTCCGTCCGTTTTTAAAACAAAATGTCCCATTCCACGGGGCCGACCAAAGCGGTCTCATCAGCTTGTTCGTTTCATGTTTTGACTATTGTTCACCGTGGTTTGTTGTTGTTGTTTAATAATAATAATAATAATAATAATATAATAATAATAATAATAATGGGTTCCATTTATAAAGCACTTCTATTTGAATTCAATCCCGAAGTGCTACAAGTAGTGAGCATGAACAGTATAAATAAACATTAAACCAACACGGTAGAATAATAAAAAAGCAATAAAAAAAAAAAAATAAATAAAAAAATAAAAAAATAAATAAAA
>JAMFTG010000100.1:87500-227500 GCA_023974075.1 Chaenocephalus aceratus | reverse complement strand
TGTGTTATTGGTTGTGGGCATATTCTAATGGTTTTGGAGTATTGAAAATATACAGTTCTGTTTCATCGTGTTGAGAGCTGTATCCATACATCTCTTCATTTTGCTCTCAAAGTGCACCAGATTGATGCATTCAACTTCAATTTAAAGACAACAAATCTTCTCCTCATTATATACTACACATTTTTCTTGTTAACACCATAGTCCCTAATATATTTGTAGGAAGGCAGGAAATGGAATTAAACCGAGAAAAATGTTTCATTGCGGAGGACCCCCTGTTTTGTCCCCCCCCACTTCTCAAACCAAAGTTACACCCAACAAGTAACATGTAAAGTAATGTCAGTATATTTGAAATGACTATTAGCTACGTTAGCTAGTGTTAGAAATTAAAATCATTGTTTTATGGCATAATGTACCTTAAACATACCGTCAGTTTAAATGCTATTTTATTCTGGAAAAACCCGGAAGTTCTCAATACCAAGCTTTTATTCTGAAAATCCTTCATGTCGACATCCGGGACTACCGTCCATTAGTATCATTAAAGTGGCTATTGACACCGTTAACATGTATTACATATAAAGTTATGAAAGAGATAAGGAGGAGAAAAGGCATGTGGAAGTAAGCAATGAATGTAAAATGTCGAAATCCTCTGTTTAACGCGATATCGGACACGAACGAGGGGGGAAGTCCCCTCCGCACTACAGCTCCCAGGGAGGAGGAGCTAACAGCCAGCACGCGGGAAGGCGAATGCTTGTAAACTCTCTTCTGCACGGCCAGCACCTGGGAGAGGAAGCTGCAGACTTTCTCTCCTGACTGGACAATATCCTGCTTGTAACATTACCGCGTTTTTTATTAATTAAAGTACCAATTTTGAACCTTCTCAGAGACTCCATTTAGTCTCCTTTTTAAGCTTCTCTCCTGGACGCGAGAATAACTATCACGGTTTACACTAGCTAGCTTACAGCAGATCTGCAGTAACATCAGAAGGAGTCATGTGACCACATTGTTGAAATAAGACCATAAAACACTTCAGGAAAGCTTCCAGCTATAAATCCCTGAACGTTGACTTTCCAAACCTTTCTCTGATCACATGACTGCATCTCTCTCATCCTCACTGGTCAGCTTTATGGGGTCCTGAGTTTTCTTCTGGGGGTCTTGAACCTCTCATGGTGTTTTAGGGAGGAAGTCAGCTTTATGAGCTCCTCTGGGACATGAGAACTGGTCAGTGCTGATACATTTCTACGAGCCGTTTCCTACTTCCTTTCCTAGACGCACAAACAATCCCAAACACCAACTGAAGCACACTTATGATCACGGATATTGGAGCCAAATCCATCACGTAATCCTTGGTTGGAAAAGGAATTGGAAACTATTTTTGTGATCAATTAATGGTTAAAGCCCGCTTGTCAGTTTGTGATGTCTTATGTAAAATGTTAGTAGTCTTAGAACAATAGTTTAAGCAATTTCTTAAGAGAAATATCAAACATTCTCTAGTTTCATGTTCTGAATGTGTGATAATATGCTGATTATTTGGCTTTAAATTGAATATATTTGGAGTTCGAACCGTCTGTACAAATCAAACACTTTGAAAACATCATCCTTTTATTTTCCACTAAAGACTAAATGATTAATATGGAGAATAATCAGCAGAATAACTAAAATAAAAATCATCCAAATGACCAGCTGTTGTGAAATAGTTAGGAAGGATGCAATGTTTAATACAAAAATTGAAAATGGTAAAAATGTGCCTTGGCTTGCATTTTCAACTATTTTAATTCAAGCCTGGATCCTGCACTAACAGAGGCCCAGAGGAGTTTTACGACTCTTGTAACACCGCAGAACATAGTAAATAATAGAGGTGTAACACATTTCTATATTTTACCTCTCCTGCTGTCTTTTTTTTATCTCCGAGCTCTGCCTCCCTCCATCTGTCTCTCTCAACTCTGCCCCCTTTATCTTCTCCACTGTTCGTTTTATACTCCCACCAATCATTTCCCTTTCCAGTCACAGCTCCTCCAAAACTCCCACTCACCTCACACACACCGACCCAACATGCTAACCAAGGAACACAACACACACACACACACACACACACACACACACACACACACACACACACACCACACACACACACACATACCATGTATACATTACTTCAGGGGTCATTACATTGACTTACATGCATTTCCTGGAGACTTATCCTAACCTTAACCATAACACATGCCACCCTTACCCTTAACCTAACCCTAATCCTAAACCTAACTAAGTGTTCACCCTAAAATTAATGATTCCCCTTATGGGGACCTCCAATTTGTCCCCATAAGGGAGGCGAGTCCCCACACGTGACTATGTAAACATATTTAGGTCCCCACAAGTATAGTAATGCTAGACCACACACACACACACACCACACAACACCACACACACCACACACACACCACACCACACACACACACTCAGAACCAGCTCTCCCGTACGTACAGAGCGACCACATGAACCGCCCGGCGCTGTAACAGATAGTCCGGGTTGTGCAGGGTGACACCGCGGATCCATCACCCGGATTAACTGTCCTCCGAGATGGGAGGTTCAACACAACGCAGCCAGATGTAGAGGAGGGGAGAGTGTGTGTGTGTGTGTGGGGGGGGGGGTCGTCCCGTGAAGAGGGGGCGTACCAGCTGTTCTGAACACGCAAATTAACAGTAGAAACAAAAGTTCTGCAAACAACTGTTCATTTAGCAGAAAGCAGGATTCTGATTTGTGGATAACGAGGTTCTGAAGTCACTCTGGGTTTTCTGAGTTCTGTCAGGGATTCACAATTCAACGAAATGTTACAGAAGTCACGAAAGTGCAATGCTCAAATTGCAGGAAGCACAGTCTTTGTTCAAGGTTACCACTTTTGATGAAGTATTGTGGAGCTGCAGAGATAGCGCATCCAACAAAGAAATGGTAGAAAGTATTTCCAACGAATACACATGGACAACAAACCGAATGTTTCCCCCAAACACTTTCTACCCTCTTCCTCCTGGATTGCTCAGACCGCATCTTCAAACCCCAACGTCATTTCATCTCAACTACACACCTGTCAAATGGTGTGACTGCATGGTTTCCGATGTATCTTGGGAACACACATCTGTCCACAGAGTCACAAACTCAACAAAGCAATCCACTTTTATCACAAGTTAGGTTTCCGTTTAGTTGCTTAATTCTCCTCTATGTTCGCTAGCTAGTTGCTAACATTGTCTGTTTGCCATTTGCCGTGAGCCTTTAAAATGCAGTGGGATTAAAAAAGAACCAAACCAGCAAAGATGCAGTCCTTAAAACCAAAACAACAAGTAGAAAGACGATAATCTCTTTTAAGGGGAACTAGAGCGTGTGTAAAGTTAAGCATTGTTAACGTAAAAGTATTGACAAGAGCAGATCTAAGAAACCAGGAAGGGGAAAAAAGCAAAGAGCAGGTGTGTGTGTGTGTGTGTGTGTGTGTGTGTGTGTGTGTCATATTCCTTGTACAAATGTTTTCATGCATCCAGGACACGTGCACATCTGTTGGATACGAGCGATCTTTATGATTTCATCAGCCGTATCTGGCAGCACTCAGCGGTTTTCTGTCACACACACACACACACACACACACACACACACACACACACACACACACCTCGGCTTTATCCCTGCAGCCTTCAAAAAGGGCTCATCACTAATCGCGGAGTCATGATTTACAGCAGGATCACCCTGCAGTACACACACACACACACACACACACACACACACACACACACACACACACACACACACACACACACACACACACACACACTGATTAACTAAACACATGCTATGAGACTTGTAATACTGGGAGCATGGCCAGGTCATCTGCAGACAAGATTCCTGGATAATATATATACATGATATTGGTTGCGGGGTTCACATAAAGGCAATTGATTTGCCTTTAAACATTTCAATAAAGGCAAAAACTGTGAAATAATCTGTTCAACACCATGTCTCTTTAATTAGAATCAGAAACAGGTTTATCACCAGTTAACACGTACGAGGAATTTTACTTGGTGTTGTGGTTCATACATAAAACACAGATAGAAAACTATAATAACATTACAAAATAAAGTAAAAAAAATAACAGTATTGTAGCAAAAAATAGCAGTATCATAACTATAACTATTTAAAGGCACAATTAATATGTTTTAAAGTGGAGTTGTATGAGATCCATAGACTGTGTATGACCTACAGTAAAGTGAGCAGCTTTAAAACACATCTCAGGCACAGTACCCTATATTAAAAAATCATCCTTAATATCAGCTGTTATCTATACCCTCGCTAAAGCCACCAGACTCTATTGAAAAAACTGTTAATTCAATATTTCAGATCTACTGTTGCCTCAATCGGTAGTTTTCTGTATTAATGAGTGACTTTTATTGGCTTCAAATAATCAAAGTCAATAACATCAACTAACAGATTGAGGAACCTGCAGTAGGTAAGAGAATAGACACCAGCTCGAGTGCGCTAGAATCTGAAAGTACGCAGCTGAAAAAAATCTGCCCCTTCCTCACAGAGCCCCTCCCCAACACACACGAACGCGCACATGACCAATGAGGGCACGAGATAGTTTGAGCACAGATGGAAGGCTGACAGGCAGGTAGGCCATCCAGTTACTTTAGCCGGCTCAGATGATTGGTCGTGCTTTTTACAGCGCCACGGCTTCCACAGATGACATATTTTTAATGTATTTATTGTCAAAGCATTTAATGTATTCATTGCTATCGGGACGTTAAGAGCATTCCATGGAATATAACAACACAAGTGTTTCTGAAGTGAATTACCCCACCTTTAAGAGTGTCCCTTTAGCGAAAAAGATGCCGGTTATCGAAAGAACTAGCCGAATACATAATAGAGACAACCTTAGCTAACCTTACGAGGTTTACATTTGATCTTTTTCTCCCAACATCTTGTGTTTATATACTATAAAGATGTCGTCCAGAACACTGATCATGTTTAATGTGGACAGAAGCAGGACAAAAACAGTGTGTGATTTCTGAAGTTACTGCAGAGAGTCTCCAGATGCAGTCGAACATATCATCATAGCTTTCCATCACGGTAATTGATAGGATGTCTGGGGGAAACGCAGCATTCCTCCGTCTCATTTTCACTAATAGGACATAGCACAAGGGAGATTTAGGTATGAAGAAATGAAGCAGAACAGCGACGGAAAGCTGCGAGGCAGACACAACAACTCAAAGAGGAAGTAGAGACAAAGGTGTGGGGCGGAAGATTAAAGTGGGAATGGGAATAAAAACGGCAATAAAAGGAAGATTTGCCAAACTTCAAGTCTCTGGTTTTTAGTTTTACGCCGAGAGATGAGGTCCTCGAGTTGTGAAACTCAAGTCATGGAGTGGGAGAGGTGGGACGAGCACTCTCACATGCACAAGTGTTATGCTAGCAGATGCTACCTGATGGAAAGACATTCGGCAGAAGTCTTTCATCTCATTGCATCATCTCATAATATTACAGAGCCTGGTAATGTGAGGCTCTGCTGAGGAATGATAGCAAAAAGCAGCTGAGCCTGAGGGAGCTGTGTTCGCAGCAGTGGATGTTAATGACCAACTCTCTTATAAACTCCATGAACAAAGATGTACTACTAAAACACATTGCAGCAAGCCAACAACCAACAAAGAAGAAGAGAACAACATCAATCTTACCTGATGGTTGCTCGGTTTTCCACATGTATCCAAAGACCGAAGTGGTTTCAGGAACATGCACATGGGATCTTTGGGGCTCATCAAACAAGGGGTGTTTCTCAATGTCGAGGACGCTTGCTTGGTAGTCTTCCGAGCGTCTTGCTTCAGAAGCGAGGCAAGAATCCTTCCCTGGCATTCGGAAAACGAAGAGTGGAACAGGCGAGCAAGTGTGCGGGGTGTGCGTCATGTGAGAGGCCCCGCCTTACATTTTTCCGCCACAGATTTGGGGAAATTGGTCCGTGCGCAAAGCATGTGGGGATTTTAAGACCGCGGAGTCTTCACATGTGCAGCCTCGACATTTCTCCAAACGAAGTACGCCGGGCTCGGTAGAATTCCAAGTATGCTGGACATTGGAACAGTCCTTCGGCGGCACTCGATGACGTAGTATGCTTGAAATAATGCCTCTGGATCGGCTTTACTCGACATTGAGAAACACCCAAGGCCTTCATGTGCACTTTCTCACTTCCTCAGGTGTGCTGTTGTTTCTCCATCATGGTCTTCTTCTTCTTCTTCTTCTTCTTCGTGTGGTTCTTCTTCTTGAGGTTGCAGTACTGCCTCCTCCTGGATGCAAACCACATGAACGTCAAGTCAGATCATGCACTTGCATCAGAGAAAAATACAGCCATGATCTACCCTCACCACCGTCTCCACACATCAATATACACGCTACACTAAAACTATCATTTATTTTATAGTTATGTAAGCATTTTCCTGTGGCACTAATCACAATGAATAGTCAAGTGTGTTATATTACAGAAAACCCTCTAAAGAAACCTTTGGACATTGTTTTATATATTATATTCCTTGCATTTGTTGTGGCTTCGTATGGTATGACACGGGAAAAAGAGGATTAAGGATATCTGCTATACTTTATAATAATAATAATAAAACTTTATTTGTATGGCACTCAGGGAAGCGGGAAGTCAGTCAGAGTTGGGGGTGCGGAGGGGGTGGAGGGTGCTAGTAGCGTCTCGCAGCGGTGATGAAACTGTGGCGCGCCACTCTGTAGGTGCGGGTGCTGCAGCCCCCTCAGCACCCCCCTTCCCGTGTCCATGATGTGTCATACACAGGATGCCCCTAAAGTTCAAGACTAACACAAAAAAACACATTTAATTCATGAACCATGAACACAATAACGCTAACAACATATATTCCACTGAGTTAAAGTATGACAGAAAGTACATTTATAATTAAAATACAGTAATACAAAAAGTTAGGTAAACTTAGTTTGCCTGTAATATTTGTTGGACAGTTTTGAATTGTAGTGGATACCAATATTCCACAATACGATCGATGTCCAATAGCATTGACGAACAACCCTCGTTCTTCCCATGTTGAGAAGGTTAAAGGTTATCATTGAGATACAGCTTCACATTACTTCCATTGGCATTCCCCGATAACCTCCTCCAGGAGTAATTATTCCACATGTGTCTGCCGGGATACATTTTGTTCAATTACCCTCCACTTCCTCCCTCCAATCAGCCTCTAAACTTCTCTTTCCATTGTTGATTGCAGTTGTGTCTTCCTGTGTTTTGTTAGCAGTTATTATGTATTGTGTTTGGGTTCGGCTGCCAGCTACGCAGTCCCCCAAAGAGCCTATGAATTATTAAAGTATACAGCCTAAGCCTTAAAGAGGGCAGTGATTATGGGAACATGAAACACAAAAAGGCAGCATGTGCTGAGGACGGTAGGTTTAGGAAAAATAAGCTACTTTATGCATATTATGGCGGAACAATCTGATTTGTGAGTATTATGTACACTTAATGTTGTCCGTGGAATAAGGTCAATTTCTGAATCTAATACGACTTTACAAACAAAGCTCATAATGATTCAACCGGAGCTGAAGCTTGTCCCCCCAGCGGCTACTGGCACAGTTTACCCTCGTCTTTATTAGACATTTGTGTTAGAAATATGGGATTCATGTACAGTAAACAAGAGTGTAGTGCCTTGATGCAGATTGGCCTCATTCAAGTCTCACATGTGTGTCTTTGCATTGACTTGAAGTAATTGTAAAAGCACCATAAGGATATACTGTGTAAGGATATATTACCGGCAAAGTTAACCCACATTTTGATTAGACATTTTAGTTAGAAACACAGCATTCAGGTAACAACGAGGTGTAGTGCCTTGACACAGATTGGCAGCATTCAAGTGAAATGTTTGTGTCTTTGCATTGACTTGAAGTTATTGTAAAGCACCATAAGGATATACTACTGGCACAGTTAACCCTCAATTGGGTTAACATTGCCTCACACATTAAATAAGACATTTGGGATTAAGAGAGAATATGGCATTTACGTGACAAACAAATGTTGACGCAAACTTGCCTAATTTACGTTGCATTTTTTGGGTCTTTGCATTGACTTTCAATGTTATTATGAAAGTGAAAAAATGTTTAAAACACACCATAAGGAGGCAGAGAACGGGCACTTGACATTTTGGTAGATTGCCTCACACATCAAATTGATATCTGGGCTGATTTAGAAATATGGCATTTACGTACCAAATAAATAGTGCCTTAACGCAAATTAGCATTTTTCACATCACGTGTTTGCGTCTTTGCATTAACGTTTAAGTCAAAGGGAAAATTGGTTTGGCCTTTGGATGCGATTGGGCCTAAAACACTTTTCCCTATTGGACTTACATCGAGAAACAGACGTCTGTAAATCAGCCGATAATTCATTTTTTAGGTAAACAACAATCCAGTACGAACACTTATTTAGGTCATTCGGTCTTACATTTGTGAAATGGCTAAAAGAAAAATGTAGAGGACGTGAAGCTGTTGTGACGAAGCAGATTGTCGGAGGGGTTTTAAGGAAAACGCAGGGGTTCAGGCAAAATCCAGAGAAGATCCAGATATCTTCGTCAGTCCATTTGTCTTCATGCTCCACTGAGCAACTATCATAGCAATGAACACTGGAAAATGCTGCTCCAAAAACAAGTTAAACAATATTGAAAACAAGCCATTTTCACTTGAAATAAGTACAAACATCTGCCAATAGAACAAGTGAGAATTAGCTGGGTAAATCAGATCTTGTAATTAGCTAGGAGAACTCATTTTGAACTATATCGGACCATAATCAGGAGATGTTGTTACATATAAGCCGCAAATGCTCAAATGTGTTAGTTGGTGATCTTCTAATAAATATGTAACACAATAAGTGTTTATCTGAGATACAACTCAAAACAAGACCCGATTTCTCCCTGCAGTGTTACTTCTGAAGTTATTATATCAGGTGCAGACACATATTCTGACTAGACACATACAACCTACTTGGCAAGACTTCAAGTTTCTGTAGTGAACCGCCTCCAACGCTGTTTCCAGTTCTCTTTGCAGTGGGTGCTCCAGGTGTAAATGTGAGAAGCCGTGTGAGTGTGAAAGCATGCGGACGTGGGCTGGAATAGAACAAACCTGCTGAGTGGACCCTCGCTGGATAAATAACATTTAATAAAGTCAAATAAAAAAAAAAAATCCAATTTGAGATGCATTGTGGGACATGTAGTTTATGAGCAACGTGCTTCTGTAAATTAGCATGTAACCGTATAATAAACGTATTATATTCCTTCAAGTTTCTGTAGTGAACCGCCTCCAACGCTGTTTCTAGTTCTCTTTGCAGTGGTGCTCCAGGTGTAAATGTGAGAAGCCGGGTGAGTGTGAAAGCATGCGGACGTGGGCTGGAATAGAACAAACCTGCTGAGTGGACCCCTCGCTGGATAAATAACATTTAATAAGTCAAATAAAAAAAAAATCCAATTTGAGATGCATTGTGGGACATGTAGTTTATGAGCAACGTGCTTCTGTAAATCAGCATGTAACCGTATAATAAACTTATTATATTCCTTCAAGTTTCTGTAGTGAACCGCCTCCAACGCTGTTTCCAGTTCTCTTTGCAGTGGGTGCTCCAGGTGTAAATGTGAGAAGCCGTGTGAGTGTGAAAGCATGCGGACGTGGGCTGGAATAGAACAAACCTGCTGAGTGGACCCTCGCTGGATAAATAATATTTAATAAAGTCAAATAAAAAAAAAATCCAATTTGAGATGCATTGTGGGACATGTAGTTTATGAGCAACGTGCTTCTGTAAATCAGCATGTAACCGTATAATAAACTTATTATATTCCTTCAAGTTTCTGTAGTGAACCGCCTCCAACGCTGTTTCCAGTTCTCTTTGCAGTGGGTGCTCCAGGTGTAAATGTGAGAAGCCGTGTGAGTGTGAAAGCATGCGGACGTGGGCTGGAATAGAACAAACCTGCTGAGTGGACCCTCGCTGGATAAATAACATTTAATAAAGTCAAATAAAGCTCAGTGCCGAGGATAGTGTGGCCAAACAGATCACTTGGCAGGAGCTCAGGATTGCATAAGAAAATAAAAGCGTGAAGCTCCCTTCCTCTGCGCTCATGTCATCTCTCCCACTGGAACCCCGCCTTTTCCTGCCTGTGCTCGGAGGTATTCTGAACGCTCAGAAGGATTACGCTTTAGTTGTGGTTAACTTTTATTGTGATCTCGTTTTAATAACTCCCAAAAAAGAACATTTGGTCACAGTATGTCCTCCCACGTTGGTTCCATGTTCTGTCAGATCCTCATCAGTATAAGCAGGATGAACTTTATGGACATGGTCAGTCAGTGGACACGAGCGTTAGCAACAAGAGAGATGGAGTAGTAATGAAAGTAGTCCTGAGGAGATGAGGATCCCCCTGAGGAGCTCTGAGTGGGAGTCGGGTGGAGGAGCTCGTTGCTCAGAGGAAGAGGAATCTTATCTGAACGTCATTAATAGCATCCTGCTGTTTCAGGTCCGAGGTGCAGTGATCTGCAAATATTCTTTAAACGTCCACATAGGAAAGGGTTGACAAAGTAAGGGTTACAACACGGCATCAAAAAAGGCATTTACGTCAAAGTAACCAATAAAACTCACACGTTTGAGAACATATCTGAAGAAGGTCTTTCACGCTTTATCTTATTATGTTTTGGCCCGTCTCAACTCAACTCTACTCAAAAAGGAACAAGTTATTAAAAACATTTTAGGGTACAGATTTCCCAGAATTCAGCTGATCCAGAAACACTGGTTTTAAACCAGGGAATAAGAAAATATTTACTTGGAGAAACAAATCTCTCAAGCAGGGTGTCAAACTCAATTTCATTGTGGGCCACATTAGCATCATGGTTGCACTCAAAGGGCCGTTTTATTTACTATATAAAATATATATATAATATGTATTATATTACATTATTGCCTCTGCATTGGATTATTATCGGAATAACGTCATAATTAACTACGTCTGAAAGCAGAAGTCTCTAGGGCAAATAGTCTCTTCAGTGAGAATGTCACACAATTATTTAAAAAGAAAATCAAATCATTTTTTTGTCAAAATCAAAAAAATGAATAAGTGATATTTGAACAAAAAGGCATATTCTAAGAAAATAGAAATATTTAGAAGAAAAAAATTCAGATTCTGAGAAAAAGTCCCAATTTGAGATGCATTGTGGGACATGTAGTTTATGAGCAACGTGCTTCTGTAAATCAGCATGTGTAACCGTATAATAAACTTATTATATTCCTTCCAAGCTCTTGTGGGGCCACAGAAAATGAAGTCACGGGCCGGATTTGGCCCCCGGGCCTTGAGTTTGACAGCCTTGCTCAAGAGTGTTTTTTAATAAGAAAATGCCTCCTTAAAATAGTGAAAAGACTGAAAAACAAACCGTTGTGTTTCACTGCAGATAAATACAAAATAACACATTCTGTAACAATAGAGTTAAATCTAATAAAGGAATTCATGTCTTTGTGTTTATACGAGGGTAACAATGAATATTAAAGGATCGATTTGGTGGGAAATCAGCTGGATGTCTTTCTATCATCGAGCAAGGAAGCAGATTTCAAACTGAGGAAGGAGATGAACCAAGTGACTTCAAACATGATTATCCTCTTTCCAAAGCCCATGAAGAAGGGGTCAAAATCCTGAGGTGCATTATGGGAAATGTGCCAGAGTGTGAAGACGATGAGCGCAAGTAGCTGCTGGCATTAAACAGGTCAGCTGTCAAAACAACCACCCACGGAGGAGGAAGGGAGGGGAGATGTGAGGAAGAGGAGGGAGGGAGAGTAATTCTGGGACCCTCCTCCCTTTCTCTCCCTTCCTCCACCAGGAAAACCCCCAGCGGTTTGAGTGGAAACCAGATCTCTGATCTCTCGTCTGCATGTTGCGCTGGGACGTCCCGGCCTCATTATCCGCCTCATTACCCTCCCCTTTTATTCCCTTACAGAAATACTATCTCCCCCATGCCTTTGTCTCTCCCTTCTTCTGTTCCTCTCACTCTCTTTCTCTGTTCTTCATCTCTTTCTGTTCCGTGTCCTCCCCAGTTTACCATTAAAGGGCCAATGATGTAATCAACTGCTCATTAGTCATCGTGATTGACAGCTGGCATTGTGGGGGGGCGGGACATGACGGCGGGTCAGCCCGTCAACTTCCTGATTTAAATTCAAGACAGAGGGGGAGAGGAAAACAGATGCAACAACAAGCGTAGTGTGTGTGTGTGTGTGTGTGTGTGTGTGTGTGTGTGTGTGTGTGTGTGTGTGTATGTGTATGTGTGTGTGTTCGTGTGTGTGGTTGTGTGTGTGCGTGTGTGTGTGTGTATATGTGTGTGTGCGTGTGTGTGTGGTGTGTGTGTGTATGTATGTGTATGTATGTGTGTGCGTTCGTGTGTGTGGTTGTGTGTGTGTGTGTATATATGTGTGTGTGTGTGTGCGTGTGTGTGTGTGTGGTGTGTGTGTGTAGTGTAGGTGTTGTGTGTGTGGTGTGTGTGTTGTGTGTGTGTTGTGTGTGTTGTGTGTGTGTGTGTGTGTGTGTGTGTGTGTGTGTGGTGTGTGTGTGTGTGTGTGTGTGTGTGTAGTGTTGTGTGTGTGTGTGTGTGTGTATATATGTGTGTGTGTGTGTGTGTTCGTGTATGTGGTTGGTGTGTTTGTGTGTGTGTGTGTATATAAATGTGTGTGTGTGTGTTGTGTGGTTTGTCTGTGTGGGTTTGTGTGTTTGTATGTGTGTGCGTGTGTGTATATATGTGTGTGTGTGTATGTATGTGTGTG
The DNA here is from genome assembly GCA_023974075.1 of Chaenocephalus aceratus. NCBI lineage: Eukaryota > Metazoa > Chordata > Actinopteri > Perciformes > Channichthyidae > Chaenocephalus > Chaenocephalus aceratus. Next base: position 214,686 of record JAMFTG010000100.1, on the reverse strand, counting down.
TGTTTGTCTGTGTGTGTTTGTGTGTTTGTATGCGTGTGTGTGTGTGTGTGTGTGTGTGTGTGTGTGTGTGTGTGTGTGTGTGTGTGTGTCTGTCACAAAGACATGCTTCAACGGCTTACATGCAAGTGTACTTAAACAAAGACGTGTTAAAAAGCCCAGCAGTTGGTTTGTATCGTTGCGCTCACACAGGAATCACGAGCGTACGTCTGGTGGACTCGTCCGGCCGGGAATGCAACGCTCTATAATATTTGTTTCAGGTCTTTTTAAATCGATTTATCGACGATAAGAAACACATATTCTCCCCAGACGTTATTGTCCTTTATCAGAGACGCATCACTTACACATTGTACTGCGACGGTGTAGCTGTTGGTGGACGTTCACATCTGATCCATCTGTCAGTCGTTATGTGTGGCTGGTGTAATGCAGTGTACAGCACGACGTGAGTGACGTGCACCCTGTAGAGTATCTCCGAGGGCAGACAGACGGGGGGCGCAAGGTGCTGCTGGAGGAGAAGCTGTCAAACACAACCACGTCTATCCTGACTCCTGAATACAGCGTCAACAACAAGTGTCTCCATGACGTGCCGGATCAAGAGACAGTCATTAATCACGACTGTCTGTCCCTCGGTGACACCCAGGCCTCGCATTGTGTGGCGCTACACACTCCCAACCATTGTAGCTGTCACTCTGTGCATGTGTCTGCACCAAGCTCCGGGGCCTGGACACAGAGTGACAGCATAGGCCTCATTTACTCCGGGGACACAGTGGACATGTCCCTTTTTCAAACGGCCCCCGTTTGTCCTCATTTCTTTTTTTTAACGATCACGATTGTGAAGAACAGCTTGCATCGAAACATTTGAAGTAACACATGAAGAAACACTTTCAGAAAGGTTTATTTGCAAATTAAGAAGACATCAAAACACACACACAAACACACACACACACACACACACACACACACACACACACACACACACACACACAGTAATACAGTTTAAACAGTGCATTGTCACCAAACTGATCAGAAACGTAATAATTATATTCCAATTAGTGTTTGAAAACGCTTTTATATTAAAGCAGTGGATCTTCACCTCAGTATTACACATTATTTGGAATCAACCGAAGTGTACTTTGAAGTTAATAATGATGTATCTGAATGCGATGTTGATCAGCAGGGTGCCTTTGACTGAAGAGAGAGCAAAGAGTTAAAGTCTGACGGATGATAATAAAGCAGAAAGTGAAGGGACAGAGTGAGAGAGTGACCGACAGGAGAGCGACAGGAGCGGAGGGAGGTCTGACGGTGATTCATGAGCCTCTCAGTATGTGTGTGTGTGTGTGTGTGTGTGTGTGTGTGTGTGTGTGTGTGTGTGTGTCATGTCATAATCATTGGGGCTGCTAAAGGGCTTTTCCAATTGAACGTAGGGGCGTTGCGTCAACCGTGATATTTGAATAATTGCCATATTGATATCATGTTGATATTGCGCGCCTCCAGAATGTCGCTGTCCGTAAGTGTAAGTGTTCTTTGTGTACGCTTTCAAACAGTTACGGTAACAGACTGTCTCCACTAATGTTTACGCGTAATTCATTGGAGATAAAAGAAAGAAATGAAGTTACAAGTCTCTTTGAAAGCCTGTGTTTACCTTTACATGTGCAAGTTAAGTGAGGAAAAGTAGAAGAAACGGTTTGATAATTACAAGTGCAGAGACTAGGTGGACTTGAGATACAAACATGTATTTCACATATGTCCCTTTCCCTACAAACATCACCACACAATCCAGACTAGATGCACAGACAGACTCTTAAAGGTCGTGACCTCTGCGCTGCAAATTTCCTGTTATTAGCCAACCAGATGACAGCACTGCTCATCCATCGTCTCCCTGGCTGCAGTGATTGCACGGCCGCTGATAGTGATTGGTGATTGTGAAACATGCTGATTATACTGAGCACGGGCGTTATGGATACGTGTGTACGAGTAGGTGATGCTGCGGAGAGGAGTAGACGTTACAACTTGATTACTGTTCAACCTGCTGACCCTGACCATGAACCCTGACAACTGCGCAGCTTCTTCCTCTTCCTCTTCGTCTCTTTTCCTCTTTTTCACTCTTAGTTACGGGTGTTGTTTAGTCAAATAAACCATGGTTACATACGACTTATTTAAGAAAGGGTATTTGGGCCATTCGAGGTTCGATAGGCCCTATTATGATTTTAGGGGTTATCCCTTCCTGTGGTCAACGTCAACGTTATTGTCTGTGTGTACAGACAGAGAGATCGATACCGTTTCCCACAATCCTGAATACAAAAACAAATATATATTAAAATATGTATGCAAATATATTTATATATACACAATCAAAAGACACATTTATACATATGCACAACAATCAATATATACAAAATAACAGTCACAAGGTTATTGTCACAGTCTGTTCCATCACTCACCGGTAGTTTTCCATTCACCTGTCTCACCTGTCTCACCTGTCTCACCTGTTAACCACGCACTCTCTTTCTCTACTGCCATTAGCAGTGTTGGGACCAACGCGTTATTTTTGGCAGTAACTAGGACTCTAACGCATTACTTTTTAAATTCAGTAATTCAGTTACCGTTACTACATGGTGCGTTACTCCGTTAGTTTTTTTATATAGTCAACAGCCAGGTGAACAGAGATGAGAACTGTACTTAAGTACTTGAGTAAATGTACTTGGATACTTCCTGTGTCACATGCGGAGACGGGCTGTGGGCGTGTTTGTGTTGTTTACTAACAAGACTGTCATGGCGGCGGCGGAGCTCAAGTCTAGTTTCTCCACCTGGAGATATTCTCACTATTTCACTTTTGTCGAGCACAAAGAAAAGAACGTTTTAGTTAAATGTAAGTTGTGTCCTGGCGGGTCAAAGAGCCTATCTACTGCCCAAACCAGTCATTCACATCTCTTCAAACATCTGCAGAAACAACATGCTGGGACGAAGCTAGGAGCTAAGACCACAGAGACTCAGCCGACGCCACTCCACCTCCACCTGCACCTAAGCAACAGCGGCTGGATTTTAACCAAGGGACTGCTAGCCAGGGGAAAGTCCATAAAGCCATTGCACGGTATTGTAGAACACATGCAGGCTATTGCTACAGTGGAGTCACCGCTTTCAGGGAGCTAGTTAGCATGATAGCATGTCCGGGCGGCACACGGCATATGGGACGGAAAACTTTTTCCAACTACCTGGAGAAAGAATATACAAAAATGTAAAGCCAGCTAATATCGATGCTATCCAGATTGCATATAATGCATGTCAAGTTGATCAACAGATTGTATTATTCTCCAATGCAATAACAGTACTGAAATGAAGGCTAAGGGCATTAATATAATGGGAGCCCTTTTTTAAAGTAACTAACAAGTTACTTTTCACAGTAACTAACAAGTTACTTTTCACAGTAACGCATTACTTTTTGGTGAAAGTAATCAGTAAAGTAACTGAGTTACTTTTGAAATGAAGTAACTAGTAATGATAACTAGTTACTGGTTTTCAGTAACTAGCACACCACTGGCCATTAGTCACTGTCACGGAGGTGATCTCTGGGCCCATAGATCTCGGCCTCCGTTACGGGTTGTGTGTAGCTTCAGTGTTGTTGATTGTTCACTGGGGCCCTGTGTTGTCTCCTCCACCCTCACCTGTGTCTTGTTGATTGTTGTGTGTGTGTGTGTATTTAGGCTCTGTTTTCCCTGTGGACAGGTAGTGTGTGTGAGAGCCTTGTGGCTGCTGACTGTGTTCAGGGAGGACAGTCATATTGAGGCTGGTGACTATGTGCACATGAGAAATAAATGCCCACACCGGGTTATATTTGAACTCTCTGCCTCCTTGCTTGGTCGGGCCGCTCAACGGTCAGTCTCACAGTCACACTGCCAGTATGTAAACCCTCACCAGACACACACCCGTTGCCAGATCGTACTTGCCTTCATGCTGGTCTTTCACGCATTTGTTACCAGATTGCCTGTCCCCGACCTGCCTGCTCTGCATGACCCCTGATCCTGCCTGTCCTTGGACTATCCTGCCTCGCCTGCTGTCTGACCCGGCCTGTACCTACGTTGCCCGCCTCGCCTGCTCCCTGACCCTCTGCCCGGCCCCGACTCACCTTCTGCCCGCTGTCCTCTGGTTCGTTTGCCTGCACATCATCCGGCTGTTACTGTTCTGCTGGTATCCCCTCTGCTCTAGTATTATTACCAATAAAGTATTTTACCAATACTCCTTGGTTTCTCGAGTGCTGCATTTGGGTCCTCCATCAGATTATATAGGTTATTTAGGTTTTTGTGCATGTACATTGTCTGCAAAGGCTCAAATCTCTCCAGATGGAGTTTCGTCAATCTCAAACGAGACCAGAGTCTGTCTTTTTTCTCCAAACCAACAATAGCCCTAATACTCGGATGCCCTGAACAAACATATTGCTGTCATCCAATCCAATCCAATCCATTTTATTTCTACAGCACATTTAAAAACAACAGAGTTGAACAAAGTGCTGTCCATCAACAACTGTAGAAAAACATAGCATGAATACATAAAATCAGACATGAAGCAAATGTAAAATATGAGACAATGCAACCAGATCATGGGACCTCAAATGTTGTGGTGAGGACTTGAGTAAAGATATCTGACCATGCAGACACACAGCACTCACCATCGTTGCACCTAATCATAGTGTTGGGAGGTATTAAATAACCCCCTCTCAGCCTCAAGAAAATATTAGTTTGGCAAGCGTATCTTTCCATTTATCACAAAGGAACCAACATGATTTGCAAACCACAGGTTATTCCAAACCCCCGTTGCACCATCATGAAGCTGCGCTGACCACAAAGCCAGAAGAGAGAAACTCTAAACGGACCCGGCATCCCACAAAAACTCTTTCTACCGTTCCTCTAATTCCTCCCTCAAGTGAAAAATGAGTGGAAATGAGTACAAATCCCCCACAATCCTCTTTGGCTTCATCCCTCCCCTGGTTCTGGGCTGCCTTTTGTTGCAATCACAGCAGACGCATGCACACACACTCCATGGCTACACGATGGTTTTTAACACCTCTGTCCACCCCACCCTGACTCTCCTGTGTATCTTTTTGTTTTACCCAGAGTGCAGCGAGCCAAGCAGCTCCGGGCCAGAAACACCCTGTTAGCAGAGAGGAAGCTAATTGCTCGGGGTGAAACGCTGCCTACTGAAAGTGAACATTGCGTTTTTAAAGCTTGTAATAACTTTCACATCCCATGACGTACCTTTAGATTATAACCGTTCAGAGGTAGAGCAGGGTTGGACCGCGGAGGCCACAAACAGGACGATTTGAGGTCTAAAGATGCCTGAACCCTCCTGTTGTCTTCGGGTCAAATCTGACCGATTCACTACTTTCATCAATCATAACTTTTTTGTTTTACATTCGATTGCATCAAGGCTTCATGACATCCTTCACAGGAGACTTTGAACATATACAATGGCTGATCACACTTTCATTGAATTCTGGATGATTTAGTCAACTTTGTAACACCATGGTGTTCCCGCTCAAACATGACCGCCATAAAGAAAAGGAATTAGTAACCATCCGGATCAGATAACACACACACACACACACACACACACACACACACACACACACATACACACACACACACACACACACACACAACAATTGGATACATTTCCCGCTCTTATGCGCCCCTCCCCCACATGGATCACACCTGGCTCACGCAATACATGTTCAGTGTCTGTTCTTTGTATATGTACTGCAGTGTTTCATATGTACCAGTAGTCTGATACAATATGTACAGTTTGAGAGGGTGTTAAATGAAATGTGGTGATGATTAATGGTTTTTGTGTTCATGTAATAGCAGTTAAAACAGGACACCAAAGTAAGGGGGGGAACAAGAAGACAATAGGAGGGTTAAGAGCAATTTTTCATGCATTGTATTTGCTAATTCCTCCCCCTTTAGACTCCATCTTGTGACTTTCTTACATCATGAACCTATGAAGTACGCACAGGTCAACAGTGAAGATAAACAAACAAAAAATTACAAAGATTGTACTCATTGCAGTGCAGCATTTTCAAAAATGGTGTGGCTTTAAATCTAAAAACATAAAAAACCTTGTACTTATGACTCCTGTATAACAGCTAATACAATCAATGCCTCAGTCAGCTGATTGCCAACAAGGAACTACTATCTATATCACACATGATGAGAACAATCAATACACATATGTATATTTAGCATGTTTGCATGCCCAGTATTTAATAATTTCTTACACATAAATCTTCTTAAACTCATAATATTGGCTCCAGCAGATGCAATGTGTTAGACAGTTGACAGCAGTTTAAGAAAATGAACTTTTTCAAGAGAATTTGAAGAGATTAAAGTGTTGATGTTGTCTTTATATTGTCTTGCAGAGTTATCAGCTGCTTTCACACCAAGTACTTTGCCGTAGTTCCCAGCACTTAGTTCCCAGCACTTAGTGCCTGCACTTAGTGCCCCCATGGAACTAAGAGCCGATCGTGTTCACACCGGAATAAGTTCCTGAGGGAGGATCATGGATGTGTAATAAGAACTGGATACAGCGTGGGAGGCGGGGCATCATTAATTCCTATGAGAGTTGCTCATGAGCGCATGATGATAAAATGGCCCCACTTTTGAGAGAGTGAAACGTCACAGATTACCCGGCATGCCTGAGAAGTACCCGTATGTGCGCTCATAGCGCATGCGCAACTTTAACCAAAATGCTCGTTCACATCAAGCACGTCAATTTGCGTACACGTACCAGCACCAGCACCGTGCGTTCATGACAGCATGGTAATGGCTTGTTATTATGATCGATTTGATATTAACGAGGCGGCAGTTAGCAGCTAGCGGCTAGCTAGTAATTATGCTAATGTGCACATAAATCGTTATGTACTTATATTACGCTGTAACAGGATTCAGTGATATCCAACAGAGGTTAATTTAGCATGAAAGAATGATTGCACTGTATATATATATATATATATATATACAGTGCAATAAGCTTCCTAGTGCAATAAGAAGCTACAGGGACGTTAATCTAATGTCGGTAATATTAACTTTATTTAATACAACATTTACGGTACAAGATTTAATCATACAGCCCATGTAGTATAATATTTTACAAATGATGAATTACAGCAAACATGTGCAATATATCCATTATTACAGCTCCGTGGGCTGTCAGTAAGGCGATATGGGTCCGTTGTTAGTGTGCATCCATGGGTAAAGAGAAACTCATGTAGTGCTGAACACGTAACATGAACGTGCCGGGCGGCGCGGTCTCGTGGGTTAGATGCGCGTTCATAATGCAGAGGGAAATAACTCTCAGAATAACGTTATTAGCACATTTTTACAACTTGAGGAACGAATGTTTTTAATAAGGGCTATACAAGTGTTCATACTGGGTAGTTTATTTAGTTTAAACAAAATGATCCAATGATTTACAGACCACTCTTTCCCAATGTAAGTCAATGGGAAAAAGTGTTTCCGGGCCTGGCAACCAAGCGGAAGTGCAGTACCGCCGTTTGGCCACAACGAATATTTTCATCTGAGTCCGGCGCACTTCCTGGGGGCTGGGGGAGGATTAGGCAAATGAAGCCACTGACGTCACTTTGTCTTCTTCTGCTTTGGGTTTACTGGCAGGCCGTAAACAACTTCACGGCGTATACTGCCGCCCGAAGTCCCCGGCCGGAAGTCCCCGGAGTTGGGGACTGGCTTCAGTAGAAGCTGCTGGGACTCCCAGCTGCTTCTACTGCCAGAACGCCGACACATCCTCATCTTCACGTTCCCATGTTTTGTTTTGTTTTGCCATAAGTTAGTCTCTCTCCGTTGGTGCGCGGGGCTAATGCTAATGCTAATAATGCTAATGCCAGCAAATACAATGGCGGCTTAAAAAAACTTTTCAGAATTGTACAGGGGGGGGGTTTGCAATTCGCCCAGCCAATCAGAAATTGGTACTTTTTTGAGTGCAGGTGTACAGGAAGTCAGGTTGTTGCAGGGTTGATGGGGAACAGGTGAAAATTATATGGCCAGGACAGACTATCAAACAGGCGGGAAAACACACAGACAGGAAGTAAAAACAGACATGACAAAACTTCAAATTAAAACTAGGATCATCACATTGAAAGGAAACGTGATTCTATGTAGCGCCAGCCGGCAAAAACCCAAGAGCACGGATAAGTAGAACTGCTCTAAAGGCATTTCAACATATTGGAGGTACAGGGTCCTTGTATATTTGGAAGGTTGGTTTATTGGATTAGGAAAAGTCTGCTACTTTGCCAGGAGAAGACCTTGCAAGAACTCGTGGGAGACGGACCTTCAGTCAGCAGATGTAAGCCCTAGTTAGTCAACCCTAACGCCGGCTGCCAATCAGATCAGCGATGATGTAAAAAATATGAAATGCTTCTTGGAAGAGAATCTGCTAAATTAGGTGAAAACTCTGTGTATCTTCGTCACAGGGAACGGTTTTGCATCTTAGAACTACATCAGAAAAAGGTGCAGTAATCTGAAAACTCAGCTGCTTGGTTGAAATGAAAAACCGTAACATTTGGCCCATGCTCGATAATCACTGCCACGCGTAATCATTCCCGTCATAGCTTTTTACAATCCCCATACGGACCCTTAGTTTTAGAGCTTTGTGCAAGACACTGTCAGAGAGTCAAAGCAAGGACAACAAGAACAAGCAAGAGATGTCAACATAACCTCAGGCAATTAACATTGTGTTACTGATACAATCTGAAGGAAATCGGTTGCACGTCACCGACATTCCACAAAAGAGAATAGAAAAGATAAAAATCAAACAGTATAAAATGGTTTGCATGCACTCATGTCCACCAGAGACCCGTTTGAGTCCAAGAGATGGATATTATACGCTTCACTGACCACCTCTCCCTGCTGAAATGTTGCTTCCCGGTCCAGCTGACGATCAGGTTTCTGAAGCTCCAATCTGTGGTGAGCGACGCGTTGCCAATTCCAGCGTTTACATGAGTCTCGATACGAGCCACGGTGAGTGCCACAAGCTCATTTTAATAACGGGAAACCTCTTGATTGGCCAACAGCTTTATCGCTTCTAATTGCCCCTGTTGAGAAACAAAGTCCTGCAAGAACACATCCAGAATATTTCTTGCCACTTCCAATGCTAACTATAGTCTCTGGAGGACGGAGCAGAATAAGCGGAATAATAACAAAAGAAAAGCGCCTATATCTATATCATCATCTAAGGCAGGGGCGTCAAATCAATTTCATTCCGGGCCACATCAGTTTTAGTTTTTAGTTTAGTCAATTTATTGAACATGTCAGAAACAAAACAAATATATAACAATAATATATATATATTCTCCTTTTTCTTTTTTTTCACTCAGATTAATAATTATAACAAAGTACCAACAAAATAAAATAATAACAAACAAAAAAAAATAAAAACAAAAAAATAATGATAATAATAATTTTCAGATAGTCTCTGTTCATGTTCAACAGGGGCAAGAAGAAGCTTAAAAAACGTTTCAGCATTATGGTTGCACTCAAAGGGCCGGTTGTAATTTTAATTATATATACATATGTAAATATATAATATAATAATATATTAAATAATATATTATATTACATTGTTGGCCCTGCATTGGATTATTATCAGTTCTGGTAATATCTTCCTAAATTACTACGTCTGAAAGCAGAAGTCTAGGGAAAGTCATTGAAAGCAAATATTCAACAACTACACCTCTTGTATTGTATATTGTATTCTTTGCAAGCTCTTGCGGGCCACATGAATGAGGTCGCGGGCCGGATTTGGCCCCCGGGCCTTGAGTTTGACAGCCCTGATCTAAGGAGTCTAATGAAAGGCTGATACAGCAGAGAAGATGAGACTGGGAGAGAAAGAGGATCCAGGGGATAAGAAGACAGGAAAATAGATTATGAAGTAGGAAAATACCAGAGGGTGAAAGGTGGAAAAACCGCAGAGAAAAGCAGAGGACACACTCTCCTCAAGAAATGTTGATATGCTTTGCAGAAAGCACTCCGTGGAATATCATCTCCTCCTGATTCGCAGAAAGGATGACAAGTCAAGAAAGTAAAAACAAAAAAAGAGTGCGTTCTCCGACCTGCAACATGTCCGGCAACAGAAAGCCCGCAGAGAGCTATAACAAGATGATGAGGTGTCGATGAGGGAGAAGTGGGGAGGGGACAGGACCTCAGGATCAAAGTGAGATTCAAAACGGACAGCTCTCCGTAAGCCCCGCCTCCTCTTGAGGTCACTAGCTTTGTCAACTTCATATTTCTCATGGAGTTTTATGTTCGGCCGTGGCCACACCCTGACACACCGTCTCAAATGAAAGTCTACATGCGTAATACTCTTTGAGCTTCCTTTACAATTAAATCCCCCTTATTTCCCCCTAGGGGTTAGATACCAGCCAAGCTCTAAAAGTCATACGACAGAGGTCTGATCCCCGTGTTAGCCTTTAGCCCCGACCCACAGACACACATGTAATCAGATGGACCAACACATGTTGTCTGTTGACCTGCAGGCGAGTTAATCCCCTGTATTGACTGGAGCTGTTACTAAATATAATAGTCGGCTTTGGTTACTCACACACGTGCTTTCTTGCATTGAGGTTATCTTACATGAAGTCAAGAGAGTGAGTGTGTGTACTCATGGAAATGCAAGAACACGAAGGGTGTGATCAAGTCTGCAGTTTGTTGCTTTTGGTCTGAAGAAGGGAGTTTATTTTTAGCCATGCTACTTTGATTTTGGAGCACGACTTGGTCCGACGAGACGTGCAATTTGCCGGGATATTTCCATTTGGAAACGTGATATTGGATTTTACGGGAAATAATGGGAATACAGTGGAATAACAGGGTGGCAAGTGTCCAGAATTGATGTACCAGGTTATATGTACCCTCTCACCGACCGCTGCTGAAACTCTGATCCACGCCTTCATAGCATCCCGACTGGATTACTGCAACAGCATAGACTATATGTTCACAAACTTCAATATGTCCAAAACTCAGCTGCCCGCTTGCTCACCTCCACCCGACGCACCGACCACATCACCCCTATCCTCCATGACCTCCACTGGCTCCCCATCAAACACCGCATTGACTTTCAAATATTACTTTTCACTTTCAAAGCCCTCAACAACCTTGCCCCCCCCCCCCCCCCGCTACCTCTGTGACCTCATCCAACGACACGCCCTCACCCGTCGCCTCAGGTCTGCTGAAGCTAACCTACTGCAGCCCATCAGGACAAAGCTCCGGACCTGGGGTGACAGGGCCTTCGCAGCCCCCCCCCCCCCACACTCTGGAGCCCCCTCCCCAGCCACGTCAGATCCGCCAACACTCTCACATCATTCAAACAATCCCTCAGAACGCACCTTCTCACTCTTGCCTTCGACTCCTAATCCACTAACCCCTTGCCCTTCTTCCTCCTATAGCTTAGCACTTTCTACTTTTGTTGTTATTTTAGTTTTACTCGCTTGTAAGCGCTTTGAGCACCAGGAAAAGCACTTTATAAATGTAATGTATTATTATTATTATTATATGCAGATAGAAACAAACCTACCATAAGCAGTAAATACAATTTGTAGAGAGCATGAAACCTTTCAAAATGTCCCAAATACCTAAGTTCTACTTTACCGTGGAGCCCTTTGCTACCCTACAAATACCAACATAAACACTCATGGTCCCCAGAGGATGAACCCTCCTGACTTCTGGTTATATTTCATATTATACTCCAGCTTGATATGCCATTACATCAGCTTCATCTCGTCTCTTCTATCCTAATGAAAGTTAACAGTGTCATATGGCAAACAAAGATGGACACATTGTACATAGTGAAGAGTATACCTGCACAAAGCATTGTTTTCGTGAGCATGTTAGCATTAGCATTTAGCTGAAAGCACAGCTGTGTCTTATAACAGCCTCACAGACTCGCTGGGTATTTTTTGTTTGGTTTTAAATTGTTGTGTTTGTTAAAGGTGGGGTAGGTAAGTTTGAGAAACCGGCTCGAGATACACTTTTTGTTATATTCCATGGAATGCTCTTAACATCCCGATAGCAATGAATATCTGAAGTGCTTTGACACAAAATGCATAAAAAAATGTCATCTGTGGAAGCTGTAATACTGTAAAAAGTACGACCCGGCTAAACGGATTGGATTGCCGCCCTGTCTGTCAGCCTTCCATCTCGTGCACGCACACATGTATCTCGTGCCCTCATTGGGCGTGCGGTCATTGGACGTGCGGTCATTGGGCGTGCAATGCAGCAGTACTTCAATGACTCGCCAGCAACAGGCGGCCACTTTCACCATGGCAGAGTTAGGTTCAACATCGTCTACTGGTGGCAAAATAAATAATGTAACGGAGCAAATTAGGAACAAAAACAAAGTGGAAACTAGGAGAATTCAAACCAGAGTCAATATCGGAGTTGCTTTTCAACGATGGGGGTTATTCCCTATCTTTATTCAAGAGCGTGGTATTTAAATTTGAGAGCATACTTTATGTATTTATTTCCCTCAAACCCTGTCCTGGCACTCAAATAGTGCCTGCTTGCACCTAGATCTGCTCTGCTTCTGCTCAAACTGTACGCTTGCACTCAGATATATTGCTGCTTACAGATTTGTTCTGCTCTCAGATTTATTCTGTGCAACAATCCTGTCAAAATCCCTCAACCAATAGGAGGCCAGGTGTCCTTGCGGGTGCGTTCGCTTTACTTATTACAGCGTCCCGTCAGGGCGGTTACTCTTTGGTTTGTCTTTGGTGCGATTACAGGGTTTGAGTGAAGGAAATCAATAAAGTATGATCTCAAATTTAAATACCCCGCTCTTGAATAAAGATAGGGAATAACCCCCATACACACCGAGTTGAAATCTGACGCCGTGGTCGCTCTTTTTCTCTTGGACAGGTAATTATCTGTTTCGTATGGTTTAACCCCCTGAACTATATAGCCAACCTAAGTCATGTGCGCGTTCATGTGTGTTGGAGGAGGTGCTCTCGAACCGGTTTCTGAAACGTACCTACCCCACCTTTAAGGTTGCCACAATAGAAGGGAAACAGGACTCATGGACCCACAAGTAGCTCATTTATTAGAAAATGTTTTGTCATGTCTCGTCCTGCCAGATTCGAAATGTTGGCAAAAGGAGAAATTGAAATAAACGATTTTGATTCCAAAAGGTTTAGTTTAATGGAAAGAGCATTGCAGCGCTGCTTATTGTTGATTAGCTTATGTCCTCTTGGATAAGTAATTACCTGCCTATACAAATCAAACTAATTGTATTAAAACATGCACTAAAACCAGCCCTTACCTTTCCTCCCAATTGGAAGTGTGCTTACACAAGTAGCTATTAGACATGGAGTTGGAAGAAGACTTTAACATCTGTTGGACATTTTATCAAGGCATGTTGTTTGTTTTGACTTTTCCTCCTCTACAACCATTGGTCGATGCTGGGTAGCATCGCTCCATGCCTCGCTGCAAGATCAAAGAAGTCAGATAGTGAAAGAAATTAAAATCAATTTTGATATGGCGTAATTTAAATTAAATACACTGCAATTAATTCAAATCTGTTTTATTCTAAAAACCGAATGTTCACACACGACTTCCGGTTTTCCGCTAGTAAATCTCGTCATTTCCGGTTAGCATTAGCATGTGGCGAATGCTACGTTTTGAAACCGTGAATTGAAGGTGAAATGACACACTGTTTTTAACACTCATTTATTGACGCTGAAATATTGTTATTAGGGAATGTTTAAATAACCACAGACATTAGAATGCTGTCATTTAACGCCAGAAAAAACGACAGGAATTGCCTTGGACCCGCCCCCGTCGACGCCGGCCAATAGGAGAAGACTACAGTTGATAACCCGTGATGGACAGGGAGAATCGATCTCTTCTTCAACCTGCGCTGACCCAACGCACACGCGAATGGAGAGAGCGCCTCCACTCGCAAATTTCATTTGTATATCATCGCATCATTTGTTTAATTAAATGCTGTTAACTTTTATAAGCTTCCTTGTACTCTTTTCAGTTGATCCTAGTCTCGGGGCTTAAGAATTCCTAACAATAGCCAACAAAAAAGTGTGGAAGTGTGTCCATATTGTCATGTTTCTGAACACTGGACGTCATTATGAATGGCTGGTTTTGTCTTAGCTCTGATTTCAAACCTAGGAAATATGTCTGATAATCAAAACTCTTGAGGATTGATCAAAATTGCAGCAAACCCAGCTAGCATGTGGTAGCATACAGGATCATTAATATGCTGCATAATTTCCTACACCATATTTGCACATGAATGGACTAGAGATTGTCCTTTATCTAATTTTACCTCAATGACTCCATGACTAGGCCAGGGGTGTCAAACTCAAGGTCCGGGGGCCAAATCCGGCCCGCAACTTCATTTTATGCGGCCCCACAAGAGCTTACAAAGAATTTAATGTTTATTATACGGTTACATGCCGCTTTACAGAAGCACATTGCCCATAAACTACATGTCCCACAATGCATCTCAAATTAGACCTTTTTCTCGGAATTTGACTTTTTTTTGAAAATGTTACTTTTATTTTTTAAATGTCACTTTTTTTCTTCAAATTTCACTTTTTTTGTTTTGTTTTTCCAGAATGTAGCTTTTCTTTTTAAATCATTTTGTGACATGCACACTGAAGAGACTTGCAATTATTTGCCCTAGACTTCTGCTTTCAGACGTAATTAATTATGAAGTTACCCTATCCCATAATAATCTTATTATAACTTGAAACAGTCTGCGAAAGGAATGGAAGCTGAGCAATTTGGTTCCACTAAATGTTTTTAAAGCAAGGATAGATGCTATCCAATCGGAAACTGTTGGAACCTGTAAATGTTACTCGCTATGTAAACTGTAGTCGCTGTAAATATGCTGTATGATCAATGATCTCAATGGGATTCACCTGCATACATAAAGGTTTGAAATGAAATGAAATCCAATGCAGAGGCAATAATGTAATATAATACGTTATTTTATATATATTAAATATTTATATGTTTATTCTTAGATAGTCTTATATATAAAACTGGCTCTTTGTTGCCCGAGTTGAAATTGAGTTTGACACCCCTGGGCTATGCCAAGTTAAGCCTGGACTCACTTGAGAGGAAGTGATACCTACTTCTTATTATCGCTCATACGTCCTACCTTTATCTTCTTCCTTTCACTCCCATCATTAGCCTCACTACATGTATCCTCCTTAGTTAGTTTACAGTCCGACTTTCCCTTTCAAATGTTCTGTTAGATTTACTTCGGATTGTTCCAAGACTCAGCACACACCCACACATGCATCACACTGTCTCCTCTCATTCTAAAATACAACCTACGAAGGCAATGTAACCTTCATTAGGTTGAAAACGTGGTTACGATTTATGCATTCATTTGAATTTCATTAACCTGAATGTGCTCCGAAATGAGGTGTTGCTACACATGAGAAAACATTTATTTTAGCCGATTTAAAAACATGATACTCGGAAAGGCTTCTTGCTTGTACAATGCTTTAGTTAGACACACACTCGGACACACAGTAATAGGCTTTCCAATGCCTCATGGCACCCAATATCCTTGCAAAAACAACTATGACCAATCCACAGCAAGTGCCCTCATAAAGTGAATATGAACGTGTGTCTGCTGGTGGAAACTCTCTGTTCTCCTGGAACAGAACGCACTGTCCAGTCCGCAGCGAGAAGGGAAAAGGCTTCAGGTCTTCGTAGAGCCACATTACAAATGATTAATCACAGGATGCTTTGAAACGTGTGGCGTTCACCTAATCCTGCGGTGACGAACTGTAAGGTGTTTCTTGGCTTCCTCTGTAAACACTCCTTAAAGTAATCCCCTTCAGAGGGCACACGCCTCAAGGCGGCCCTGCAGACATGCCTCTATCTCCTGCCGTACACATGTTCATGGATGGACCGGGGGGTGTGGTTTAAAGGCCCGGTGGTGGTGAGCGTCGCTTGGCTCGAAGTCATGTTTTCCGGAGTGAAGAAAACAAGTCTATTTGTGAAGTAGCCACAGGAGCAGAGTGTACCTTTTCGACAGGAGTGTTACGTGTGCAGGGTCCCCACGTGGACTGTATTTGTGTGTGTGTGTGTGTGTGTGTGTGTGTGTGTGTGTGTGTATTTTTGTGTCTATATGTATGTATGTGTCTGTGTATGTGTATTTGTGTCTATATGTATGTATGTGTGTATGGTCGGTGTATGTGTGTGTGTGTGTGTGTGTGTGTGTGTGTGTGTGTGTGTGTGTGTGTGTGTGTGTGTGTGTGTGTGTGTGTGTGTGTGCGTATTTGTGTGTCTATATGTATGTATGTGTCTGTGTATGTGTATTTGTGTCTATATGTATGTGTGTATGGTCGGTGTATGTGTATGTGTGTGTGTGTGTGTGTGTGTGTGTGTGTGTGTGTGTGTGTGTGTGTGTGTGTGTGTGTGTGTGTGTGTGTGTGTGTTTCTGCTGGCTGGTTTATGTGGCATGTGTGCTGTCATCGGGCAACTTGGCTAGCGATCCATGCTATTACCAATGCTCGGTTACACAGAGACATGACCATTAATATATAAGAATAGACCGCCGCTTTCAATTCCTTTTATTTGACTGATTGAGTATCATCTGACATTTTAACGACCTCAAAATAAGGAAGACATTTCATCAAATAAGTCCTCTTTGAAAAGATCGCAAAAACCCCAGATTCTAGCTAACTTCAGAGAACCCTTACTCGAAACTCTTACATCACTTATCAGTCTGTGTGTGTGTGTGTGTGTGTGTGTGTGTGTGTGTGTGTGTGTGTGTGTGACAGGAATAATGGAGCAGAGCGAAAGCTGAAGGCTGTAATTATGTAAACCCTGAGATTGCGGGGGTATCAGCATGGCAGAACAAATCGGATGTCACAGTCTCCCTCTCTCTCTGCCACTTTCCCATCAGATGTAAAGTTAGCGTAGCGGCTATTAGCTCGTAGCCACATCCCATAGCCATAACTCTGAGGTCACTGCTGATGTTTAAAATGAGCTCTTACTGTGTGAGCTCCTGCAATCGGCACCAGACAAATCGAGGACCCATTGAACATTTTCCACCGCAGCCGTCGGGTCAACGAAGTCAAGTAGCAATTAAATGTACACTTTTTGCAAAAAAAAACAAACCCATAATGACAAACTGAGACATATAGCATTCGAATGTAAGTTTAATGCATTCATTAGGTCACTTACCCTTTCACATCGAGATGTTAAAAGATGATTTATTTCAAGGGATCAGATGTGTGTTATTTCTGCAGACTTGTGTAATGTCAAATTGCCTAAAAATGTAATGCAAAGTGACCTAAAGCCGCCACTACTCGCCCGTCCTGCCAACATGTCCTTGGGAACGCCACTCGTGGGTTTTGTGCTGATCTATTTTCTCTATTCAAAGACATCCAGCACAGTCGACACAGCCGCTGGTCCCCATCTCATTCCTGTGTATCGCACGACCATTTAAATTAACCCGTCACAGTGAACTTCAAGTTTAGAGTTACAACTCACGACTAATATCATTAACTACGAACACGCAGATTATCTTTCTCTATTAATCAACACGTGTTGGTGAAAGGCTCAACATGACGTCCTCAGACTACTTCCTTAATGCGGTTTTATTTGTTAATGTATACTCTTTTAATTTCTCTAATGTGCAATGCCATGTTTTTTATGCTTCTGCAACGCAAACATTTCCCAAATCGGAATCAATAAAGTACTTCTTATTACAATCAATCAATCAATCAATCAATCAATCAATCAATCATCAATCAATCAATCAATCAATCAATCAATGTTTATTTATAGCCCAATATCACACATGTTACATTTGTCTCAGTGGTCTTCACAGTGTGTACAGAATATCAGTATGACAATACGACACCCTCTGTCCTTAGACCCTCTGTCCTTAGACCCTGTGTCCTTAGACCCTCTGTCCTTAGACCCTCTGTCCTTAGACCCTCTGTCCTTAGACCCTGTGTCCTTAGACCCTCTGTCCTTAGACCCTCTGTCCTTAGACTCTCTGTCCTTAGACCCTGTGTCCTTAGACCCTCTGTCCTTAGACCCTCTGTCCTTAGACCCTCTGTCCTTAGACTCTCTGTCCTTAGACCCTGTGTCCTTAGACTCTCTGTCCTTAGACTCTCTGTCCTTAGACTCTCTGTCCTTAGACCCTGTGTCCTTAGACCCTCTGTCCTTAGACCCTCTTTCCTTAGACCCTCTGTCCTTAGACCCTCTGTCCTTAGACCCTCTGTCCTTAGACTCTCTGTCCTTAGACCCTGTGTCCTTAGACTCTCTGTCCTTAGACCCTCTGTCCTTAGACCCTCACATCGTACAAGGAAAAACTTCCAGAGAAAATCCACAGTTTAAGGGAACATGGGAGAAACCTCAGGGAGAGCAGCAGAGGAGGGACCCCTCTCCCAGGACGGACAGACGTGCAATAGATGCCGTGTGTAGATCCAAGAGATAATACATTTTACAGCATATAGACCGAATGTTAGGAAATGCATGCGTCTGTAATAAGAAGATGAATCCACGAGGATGTCAGCTACAATCCTGTGGAAGCCTTCAGGGAAGCAGCATGACGAGACCCAAGGCAGGACCGCAGAGACAGGTTCAACCACGACTCGAAGTCCCCGACTCAGATCAGGACTCAGGATCCCAGCGTAGATAGACAATCGGTACAAAATATCTCGTTTCACCAAAAAATATCTCGTTTCACCAAAATCAACAAAAGGAGCCACATTTGAGGAACTTCAATCTGCAAATATTTGTATTTTTTGCTCAAATAAAGTTGATCAAAAGGCTTGTTTTTATCAACTCTGCATTGATATTTTCTCACTTCTATATTATTGTTTCATAGTAATTCAGCGAGCGCAGAATACATTGAGCCTTACAAGGGATCAGTTTTGTTGACCTTCAGTTTCTTTACACATATCAGTATCCCTTGTTGTGAAGCACTTCGAGATTTGTCTTGGCAGATGAGAAGCGCTATATACATTAAATATATTATTTTATTATTATTATTACACACACATTAGTGCTACAGCCTTTTTGAAACCAATCAAACATCTTTGACCAATAGGCAAGTTCATTTATACAGCACCTTCCAACACAAGGCAATTCAAAGTGCTTTCCAGAAATGAAACACATTCAGAGCATTAAGAAATAGTGCAGTGGAAACACGTTATAAAATGGTATTTAAAATCAGTCATTAAAAAGCAAAGATAATAAACATAAAGAATACATGGATAACATCCGGACTACCACGACTGCATCATACACCGTAAGTATGATTGGTTATCAATTAATTCCATGAACAAAAGCAAGGCCTTCTGGACTGAGGGGTGGTCTGGGACAAACATTTAATTAAAGTCAACATATATTTTTTAAGTGCACCTCACTGATGTTTCTGCAGCTCTCAACTCAATCTCATAGCCCTTAAAACTACTAAGTAAAAGATGTGGTATCTGTTAATAGGTACTGACAACTGAAAAGTAATAGTTGTAAGAATGGAGGAAAAGAGTGCAAAGGTACACATTTGAAACAATTATTTGAAAAAATAAGCTTATTGTGGTGAAAAGCACTTACAAAATAAACTTGGGGGTGTTATAAAAACAAACGCTCTTACTGAGGAGCAATGTTTTTTCTTAAGATTAGTAAAACACCTTTTAGACAAATACACCGTAATTCATCGGCCAACAGAGTTTTAAAAAAACACCCAAGCTGTATAGAATATACTCATATGGGATAATAGTACACGTTTCAGAGAAAGACTACCTACAGTTGTGACAATAGCCGCTTTCACACCAAGTACTTTGCCGTACTTAGTGCCAGCACTTAGTGCCCCCATGGAACTAAGAGCAGATCGCCTTCACACCGGAATAAGTCCCTGAGGGAGGATTAGGAAAATGAAGCCACTGACGTCACTTCTTCTTCTTCTGCTTTGGGTTTACTGGCAGGCCGCAAACAACTTCACGGCGTATACTGCCACCCGAAGTCCCCGGCAGGAAGTCCCCGGAGTTGGGGACTGGCTTCAGTCGAAGCTGCTGGGAGTCCCAGCAGCTTCGACTGAAGCCTTCAGAGTAAATCGCCAGAACGCCGACACCTCCTCATCTCCACCGCTCCCATGTTTTCTTTTGTGTTGCCATAAGTTAGTCTCTCTCCATTGGTGCGCGGGGCTAATGCTAATGCTAATAATGCTAATGCTAATAATGCTAATGCCAGCAAATAAAATGGCGGCTTCACAAAACTTTTCAGAGTTTTACGGGGCGTGGTTTGCAATTCGCCCAGCCAATCAGAAATTGGTACTTTTTTCTCCCCAGGATAGTCCCACCTCTCTAGCAGGCACTAAAAATGGGGGTAAAAGTTTCCGGAACTAAGTATTCTTTTTGGTGTGAACGTAAAATTCCAGGCACTATCGGAACTAAACGGGAAAAGTACGGGTAAAAGTACCCCGGTGTGAAAGCGCCTAATGAGCAATATCTCCACTTCAGTCCTTCCCTTTACAAAGTAAGCTGATAAATTGGCTTTGTAATGTGCCGTAATGTCTGCAATTAGTTTCCTCCCACGCTGGTCAGAGCCCATCACACGCGAAACAATAAAGGAGCGTATCAATGACCTCATGTAAGCACAATTGTTCCACACATCTATCACGCCCAGGCACACAAATGTTGCTCTTGAGTCACTTCTGCCTGTCAAGTAATCTCCACTGATCGCAGCGTTAAAGTCCCTGAGCTCTGCAACCTGATAGAGCGAACTGCTACAACAAATATCCTTTCATTTCTATCAAATCACGGATGAAGGGGACGTTTTTTTCATCACCTTTCTTGTGTTAAACAGCACAATCAGGATCAGTTGAATCTCAAAAACCTTCAAACTAAAGGCAACATCTTTCGGCCCTTTTAGAGGTCGGAGAGTTTTTTGTTTTAAACATTTCACAGCACAGCATTTCAAGTGTTTCCAAATGTGGGTTTCTTTACAGTTCAAATCTGACCTGTAGCCTTTTGCTTCATGTCCTTCTTCCTCTCTTTCCCCTTCTCCTGTCCTCTTTGCTGTACAATCCATTAAAAGGCAACAAATAAACTTAAAAAATATCTCACTTCATAAAACATCTGTGCATGGCAAACGTCTTAGGGTTAGGGGTGCAAAAAAATCAACTCTTCAATGCCAGTTCTTTCTTTGTAACATTACAAATATCTATCTCTCACTGTTTGAACTCAATGAAATCTAACAATCTTTCAGTTTGGTTTTACGAAGGTATTTAATACTTAGCAATTTGTATAAAGTCGTTCTGTTGGAGGAAAACCTGACCAATAAAGTCGTCAAGACATTTTCATAGTTTAAGTCGTGCCAATGTCCTTTCCAGTGTAAAATACAGTGGTGAAAATGAACATTCACCCTGGCCATGTGTGTAAGTAGGTGCCCCTTGCCCCCCAGCTGGCAGAATAGTGCCATTTAAAACTCATAACTACAGACCTTAATTGGGTTTTAATGGTTTTGGGGATTGGTACTGTGGCCTTTGCTGTTGTGTTCCTGCTTGGCGCCTCTCAGAGAGACCGATCCAAAGCAGCTACTTCGACACAAAACGACTTTAAACCTGTCACATAAAGGTGGATAATTGGAGGAAAATTCAGTGATCTGTGTTTTGACTGAAATAGGACATTGCCTCAGGGGGCATTTTTCCCACACCTTGTTGATCCGGAGGACTTAAGAACTTGGATTGGCAGAGATGGGTCAGTGACTCAACGCCATTGTTCAAAGAGTGGGAAAGAGGAGTAAGTGTTAGACGAAGGGTGGAAAACAAACGGAAAGTCTCAGAGTAATTTTTAACCTCATCCTATTCGTCTTCTTCTCTCAAACTGCTGTGGAGAGACACCTCGTATGTCTTGATTATGGATGTGAAGTTTTGTAGTGGAGGTTTGAAGCCAAAGTGGCGCAGGACTGACAGCGAGACTGACCCAGACGGACAGCGAGACAGATAGTCATCCTGAACGCCAATCTCACCTTGTCCTCCGAGAGGATAGTGTTACTGGGAAAATCCCACTCTGCTCGTTCCTCACAGCTGGCACGGGCTTATGGATGAATGACAGCGTGATGGAAAATGGGAGCTGAAGACAAAAAGAGTGGGAAGGATGTGGGTGAAGGAGAGGAAAGGTAAGGCAGAGGTGGGAAGAAGTGGAGTACAAATAATTCGTTACTGTACTTAAGTCAAATGTTCTGGTATCAGTACTTTACTCCACTACGACTTTTTACTTTTACTTCTTACATGTTGAACTCAAATACCTGTACTTTCTACTTCTCACATTTTCAAAACAGGCTGGTTACTTTAGTTTTATGTGTGTTTGGTGGCATGATCATTATTATTTAGAGTCATTGAGTGCCACAGTGACGCGTCCTAAAACCCGGAAGTAAACTCCTTCCGGTTCCTTCGTCAAAAACCAATGCAATTTCTCCATAGGGTTTTGGAAAATAGCTGGAAATAAGGTCTGTGGTTGAAACATATTCAAGAGACGGATCACGTTTTGTTCAGCCGGATAATCTCCACATGTCTATCCTACTTTTATAATTTTCGAAGCATAAATCTAGTCGCAAGAAGCAAAATGCTAACGTTATGCTATAAAGGAACTACAGCAGGGTCGCTGCTTCATCGTCACGCCGACTTAATCTACTATCTATCTAATTACTTATTCAAACATACAGATTGTAAACGGTACAAGTTGAAGTGTTTGTTTGAACAGTCTGCAGGAGGCAGGGACTTGCTTTCAAGCAGAACAGAAACTAACTTCGAGGAGTGTTTACGTGTTCGGCGTAATGACGTAAAACGGCCTCCACGACTTCTGTTTCCTATTCAGCAACTCGGTAACAACCATCGTTTTTCAGACACGTCAACTCTGATGGATTTAATGTCGTAGAACAAAACGTGATCCGTCTCTTCAATGTGTTTCAACCACAGACCTTATTTCCAGATATTTTCCAACACCCTATGGAGAAATTGCATCGCTTTTTGTCGAAGGAACCGGAAGTGGTAAAATGCTAACTTACTTCCGGGTTTTAGGACGCGTCACTGCGGCACTCTATTGCGTGCCTATTGATTTGAACACGATCCGTGTATCCATCACTTCCTGGTCTTCTCTAAAGAAGAGGGACCAATGGAAACGTTGTCATGTTGCCGTTGTTCAGCATGGAAACATTCATTAGCTAACAATGACATTATTGTTCTATTGATATAAAGGGAGGTCAGGTACTCTTTAAAACAGCTGCTAGCTATGGGTACTTTTTACTGAAGTACACTTCAAAGCCTCTTTACTTTCACTTCAGTAAAGAAGTTTAGTCAGTACTACTACTTTCACCAGAGTATTTTTAAACACGAGTATCTGTACTTCTACTTGAGGAAAGGATGTGTGTACTTTTGCCATTTCTGGTCCGGGGTTGCTTTGTGATTGGATATCATTTTCTCCCACCTTTCTCACCTCTTCTAATTGCTTCTCGGTGTTTACCACACAGACAAAGCAACCCTGTTGTAGTTAGGACACTTCTCTGGCAAACAAAAACTCCATATGTCACTCTATTTCACCAACATTCAAATCACCACAATTCCCAGAGTGCAAAAAGAAACCTCAACGTCTGAAAAAACAGTATTCAAGCGTTGGGAAATAAGGTGGCTTGAGAAACTGCTTGTTTTTCAAGTTTTGTTTTACGCTAATTCCTTTAGACTTCCGTACGAACTAGGTGCCATTATTGGGCCGACAATCTGCTCAAAAGGGAGGGTTTCAACTTGGACGGCGGTCGAAACAAACGCAACAATGGTTTTTATTGTCGCGCTGGCTCGAGCTCACCCACACAGCCCTGGCAGGGAGCGAAGCTTTCAGTCGAACAGCCTGTCAGAAAACATAACGTTGATGATGAACTTGAGTGGAGCTCTTACTGAGACTTCAGTTTTCCTCTCTTTCTGTGTTCCCAAAGGACAAAGGAAAAGGTGGCTGACAAGAGACGGAAAGTTGAAGTTCTGTTGCTTTTGTCTAGGTATTGTCCACACTTCAATCTTGAAAAAGCTGTGTTTTCCTTATTCCACTCTCTAATTGATTTTCTTGGAGCTGTCCGTTCTCTTTCGCCTTTCATATGTGTGAACAATGACTTTCTGTGGCTGCCCTCCCGGCTGGTACCATGCTTCCTTCAGTGTTCTTGGAGAAGTGGCTGTCTAAAGCGCAGTATGGTCGGCACTGGAAAGCCTCTGGTTGTTAGTGGTTAACCCAGGGCTCCCCACGGGGCCCAACCTCCCAGCGCATTGCATAAAGTTTCCGGTGATAATGACGTAGGAGTGATCATTCACAAATGTAGAATGGCATATAGGTCTTATGATGAGAAAAAACACATTTTCCATATTTACCAGAGGATTTTCTTGTCGCACAAACTGTTCCCACATATAAAGACGTCTGTCATTTGTGCTATTAATACCAGGCCAATCCTCCAATCAAAAGGGAACAACTTTAGATTTTGAAGCACAGGCGTCCTACACCAAATACACACTGCTGTTCTGTTGTTAGGGTCTTAATAATCTTAACAGAAAATAAGTATTTGCAAGAGGGGAAGACTAAGAAAAGAAAGAAAGTTGCAGAGCAAAATTCATCCATTTGTCCTCGCAAATTTAAGGGACTTTTTGCAAGGCTAGCTGTTGAGCAACTCCAGCTAATGATTTAGCTCAAAAGTGCTCTCTGAGAAAGCTAACTTGCTCCTTGACAATACAATACAATACAACTTTATTTATAAAGCACTTTAAACCTCCAGACCAAAGTGCTGTACAGGCAAATAAAACACAGCTCAGCTCACACACCATAAAACAAGTACAAGTAAAAACAAAAAACAATTAAAAAAACTATTTAAATGCAAAAAAGCAACACTCTAAAAGATGTTGAAACGCCAAATGTTAAAACGCTAAGGAGAAGAGGTGGGTTTTAAGAAGCGATTTAAAAGCAGGCAGTGTGTATATAATATAATAATAATAATCCTTATATTTATTATAGCGCTTTATCAAAGACTCTCAAAGCGCTTTACAAATACACATTACACATACAGATCATACATGTAATGGTCATCTACTGTGGACAATACCCACAGGAGAAAATTCGGGTGAAGTGTCTTGCCCAAGGACACAACGGCCTGACGCAGGAACAGGTTTCGAACTGGAGTTCCCCAACGCCCCCTTGATCTGATGATCAAACGCACAGACCACTGCGCCACCCGTCCCTTAAATATGTTAAGATAATATATTTAAAGGAAGTTTGCATCATCAACATTATACTCCAACAGTACAGGGTTACATCAGGAGCGCCGCCAGCGATGTTGGGCCCCATGAAAATATATCACATTGGGCCCCACCACCATTGCTGTAACCACACCTCCAGACCCCAACCCACTCATTGATGCTTTAAATAACTCTACCTGTACAGGCTTGCATCCATCTTGTGGTCCAATACCAACCGCACAATATGTACTGACACTGAGCGGGTATCATTAGCTGTTGAGCAACTCCAGCTCATGATTTATCTCAAAAGTGCTCTCTGAGAAAGCTAACTTGCTCCTTGGCAAATATGTTAAGATAATATATTTAAAGGATGTGAGCATCATCAACAGTATACTCCAACAGTACAGGGTTACATACGTGTTGATGGTGCTCAACAGCTACAGGTGTTGGCTTCCTCCACTGCCTCAAATGTCAGCAAAAAGATGAGGGTCAATTTACTCCAATTATACTCAACATTTGAAATGATTAATTTACAAAAACGGTGACAATGAAGAACTAAAAAAGGTATGGAAGGTTAAATCCAGCTATTTTTAAGCACTCTTGACAAGGATTCACAAGTCCTTGCTCTGGACTGACAGCAAGACGTGCTTCCTCTCCTCCCTCTGTCTGACCTTGACTCTACTTATCTACCTTCCTGCACTCTCTCTTTTTATAAGTGAGCTCCTATCGTCTTCATTATCTGTTGCTTTCCTCCGGTTATGATTGTGCGTGCGCGTGCTCCCTTCGTCTACTAGCTGTGAGCAGCAGCTTCATTGATTGCATTTAATTACAAAGCGATTGACACAAAGGGCGAGTTCTGCAGTTACCAGATAGCAGTGACGAACAGTCAGGGCCTTCAAGGTGTTCAGAGAATACCCTGGAACACTCAGATAAAACAAACAAAACATCGATTTAATTATATAAATAAAATGTAATAAAATGAATAAATGAGAATGTATCGTGTTGTTGATCTGTAATATCACAGTGTTACGTTGATTTGTTTGTCCTTCTCGGTGCACTACGCATTTCAGTGGTTTGTGTTAGAAAAGAAAGCAACCAATCAGATCTTGTTCTGGGTCTCTGGGTAGAACATCCTTCAACAAGGTATTCCACATCCTTGATCGAATGCCCTGGCCGTTGCACTGAATGAGAGCGTACGTTTGGACTGACAGTTTGATCAACCAATCATATTGATTTGTAGCCAATGGGCGTGTTCTTTCAGTTTCCCTCGGTTCCAGGGTGTTCTAGAAGGCCCGCTAGTTAACTGGCTCGAGACTGTGGCCGTTTCTCAATCGCGAGGATGCTGGCTTGGTAGTCGCGTACTTCCAAGTCACTTCCTTCAGAAACAAAGCCAGTATGCTTCCAAGCCACGGCTTCGGAAAACGAAGAAGAATGGAACAGGCTAACAAGTGTGCCACTCTCTCTAACGGTTTCAACATAAACTGTACCGAAAATAAATACCTCACGATGTCTATCTAATTATGAACTTGCTTTACTTTCACGGAACACATTTTTGGTGATAACAAACAAATGTAACAAAGTAACATATTTACCAACACATGTTCTACGCCACTAATACTTACATTTAAATGTGTGCTGCGTCGGTTCAGCCATTCTCCGCAAGGGTTTTTGAAATTGGTCGTGTGCAAAGCATTGTGGGGATTTTAAGGACGCGAAGTCTACCCATGTGCAGCCTCGACATTTCCCCAAACCAAGGACGCGGCCTCGGTGGAATTCCAAGTATGCTGGAGATTGGAACAGTCCTTCGGCGGCACTCGATGACGTAGTATCCTTAAATATTGGCTTGGAAGCCAGTATCCTCGAGATTGAGAAACGGCCAGAGGATCTAGATGAATGCGACGAAGCAATTCATGCCGTTTTATTGTTTTTAACGTTGAAATGACAAGTGCAACAGGTGAAGATGAAGCTGTTGCGGAATTGTTGTGAGTACCCTTTTCAAGGCGACAATTCAGTGAAAAGACGGACATTATAACGCCGGGGGGGGGGGGGGTACCGGGGGGGGGGGTGTGTGTGTGTCTACAGAAGATCCAGGTGTGATAGACATGGTTCGCCACTGCCAGATACAACTACAGAGAAAAGCAGCCGTGTAATGTACAACACAAGTTCCAAAACTAACCATAAATAACCCAAATTGCTGAACCACAAAACAACGTTATCGCACCAGAAGTTGTTTATAGTATGAGCTTCTTTATGTAGACGTTTATGTTGATTGTCACCATGCAGGAAAAATCGTTTTTAAAGGTCGCATCCTATCATAAACCTGAAGGCAGATGTCTTCTTCGGGATCCGAGCGTCACACTCCCAGCGTGTGCTAACTGCATTTATTCTCACTGCCTTTACCTCAGCCTAACCACAAGTCCTGGCTGCGACACCACGCTCTGGTTTTATTAGGTCTCTCATCCCCCTTTCCTTCTCCTTTCTTCCCACTGATGATTATTTCTCCATGCTTCTCCGCTGCATGAGTCTGGTCTTGGGTATCAGTCCTTCGCTGAGACATTCTGGCAGAAGTGGAGGATACATTTTGCATGGTGTCTTGGTTATTGTGGTGTGCCATTTAGCGCTTGAGTAGTTATATTTCAAAATGTCCATTCAGGGGATAGAATCATTACGTAAAGTTCATCGAGCCATGACGATTCGGTTTGACTAAGTGTTTGCCATTTTGTCAACTAAGGACTTTCAGTAAGTTACCTAATAAGTGCCATTTTTTTGTTTTGATTATGTGCTATTCGTTCCGTAAGAGAACATGTTGCTTTCTGCCAATGGTGTGTACCTCTCTTTCTCTCTCAGTGTCTAAAGGGCACGGCTCCAAAAACCACAGCGCCATCAGAGGAGAAAACCGCAGATGCAGCTGTTCAGACAGAACACAGCGCAGGATAAGTTTCTCTCACTCTTTCTCTGTCTCTCGTTTTTTAAAAGACGTGCCTCATTAAATGGAAGTAAGGCTGCTCGGGTCCAAAACCAAAGAGAGTCATGCCCCTTTGAGAGCGCTCGGATACAAAACCGTAGCTCTGGCACGGCGCGATGTGGAAAACAAGTGAATCAAATGCAACCGCTGAGCTGCAGCTAGCGTACAAAGACGTTATATTACATGACATTACGTGGGTTCAGGAACAAGCTGTAGCAACAGAGGTGATGCTTCGCAAAAACAGTGGCGGAACATTTTGTGTTTTTGGAGCAAACAGTCAGGGAGAAAGGGAACTACATTCACCTCAATCGCAGCTTTTCTCTAGGCACATCAATGCGACTCTTAGGATGGCAATACGGTCCGTTGGTCACCGGCTTTGGTACAAACTGGAATATCTCGACAATTGGTAAATATTTTGATGATTCCAGAATAAGCCTGGACTTTTCTCACTCCATCGTTCACATGTGTGGTTTGGAGTAAAATGCCTTCACTGATGTACTAACTATTGGTTGGATTGCAATAGGCTTGGTGGTCATAATAATGGAGGCCCTGAAGGTCAGAAAACACAAAGACATTCACAAATCACAACAACATTACAAGAAGCGTTGAATAATGTTTGGATGTCCTTACAACTTCTCTGCCTTTTCCCCAGATCAATATTTAATCTATAGGCGCGTTCACACCGCAGTACTTTTCCCTCTTTAGTTCTCATGAACTAAGTACAGATCGCCTTCACACCGGAATAAGTCCCTGAGGGAGGATTAGGCAAATGAAGCCGCTGACGTCACTTCTTCTTCTTCTGCTTTGGGTTTACTGGCAGGCCGCAAACAACTTCACGGCGTATACTGCCGCCCAAAGTCCCCGGCCGGAAGTCCCCGGAGTTGGGGAAGGCTTCAGTAGAAGCTGCTGGGACTCCCAGCAGCTGCTACTGAAGCCTTCCGAATAAATCGCCAGAACGCCGACACCTCCTCATCTCCACCGCTCCCATGTTTTATTTTGTGTTGCCATAAGTTAGTCTCTCTGTGTTTCTGCGCTGGGCTAATGCTAATGCTAATAATGCTAATGCGAGGATAATAAAATGGCGGCTTAACAACACTTTGTTGGAGTTCTACGGGGCGTGGTTTGCAATCCGCCCAGCCAATCAGACATAGGAACCTTTTTCTCCCACGAAAGTCCCTGCTCTCTAGCAAGGACGGAAAAGGGGGTGAAAAGGTTCTCATTAACTAATTTAGTTCCGGCTCTTTTTGGTGTGAACGCAACATTTCGGAACTATATCGGAACTAAAGTTGGAAAAGTACTGCGGTGTGAACGCGCCTTATGTATGCCACTACTGGCAAGATTCTCACATGGTAAGTGTATCAGCAATACATGGATGGAGGCGTGTGGCGCAGTGGATAGAGCCTTGGTGTTGGGATCAGGTTCAAACCCCACCACAGTCAGCATGTCGTTGTGTCCCTGAGACCCTTCACCCCAAATTGCTCCTGTGGGGATTGCCCACAGTGTTGAGTATGTAAGTCGCTTTGGATAAAAGCGTCTAACAAGTGACATAATGTTAATTTTCCTTCTTTACACTACCACTATTAGGGAAATTAACTAATTTCAGTTAATCGTAAAGATGTATTACTATTTTCGAACTGTCTTTCCGTAAAATAGTGAAAGGCAGTGAACTTTTAATTAAATGTGACATATTTATGGCCGTATTTCAAATAATAATGTTGTGAATTGAAGACAAATAGGAATATATAAGAATACAGCAAAATCATTCAAGTGATATAAATGTCAGGTTGAGACTTTTTTTTTTTTTTTTAAATCTTTTTGTTAGTTTTCGCACAGATATCAAACAGACATTTTCAAGATATTACATGTAAAATACTGTGTTTTCCTAAATGTTTAAGTTTAATACTATTTGAAGAGCAAAAAACTGCTTCATGACATACTGTATATTCAACCTTTGTATAATATTTGTATCAGACTCTGGAAACCTTAATGTGTAAAACACTGCCTTGACGACATGTAAACCTTGCCTTATTAATTTGAGTTAGCCGTCACATTCAGCCTTCACTGATTTAACATGAAGGACAAGGAGACCAAAGTGAAAGGCTTTGGTATTGACTTGAGTAATAATGTAGTATTGAGCCATAATGAGTAGTGGAGCAGTACTTTGTGGTTCTTCGTGTTTCGGTATGTTGTGTGGTTTGCACTGGTAGACTTCGCAGTGCTTTTCTGTTGGAAACCAATCGGAAAAAACAAATGTCATATTTTGTTTTTATTTTGTTACTTCAACGTCCCGAGTGTTCATTGAAGCCACTTTCCACAGAGAGAGGGAGAGGAAGAGAAAGGAATGTGGTTAAGAGTCTGTTTGGTCACGATCCATAACCGACAGCCGTAAACAAACGGGCATTTCAATACTTCTGTAAACTATTGCTACCTGAGTGTTGCCGCCCTGCAACTCGCAGCTTCTGTGGTGTGGTTCCAGCTCCGGGCCCACTTCCCCTTGTTGTGTTTTGTTAGTTTAATGCACCTTACAACACCTACTAACAGGGGATTAAAGTGCCTTTTCAACACATGACAAATGACTTTTCTTTATCACTCATCCATCTCCAATGTTGTCTTATCAGAGACAGACTTTCATATTGTTGCCTTTAGACGTATCCAGGTTTAGGCACAGTATCATTGTAATACTGTACTTCTGTTCATCGATACTGAAGACGAGGGTAAATGCCATCCGATCAGTAAGATATCAAAGCGTCCAAATCTTTAACTTTGTGCGTTACGATACATAGTTTAAAAAATATAGAGTTCAATCGATTTTTTTTATTGAAATATCATGGAGAAGTTCAAGTGTGGATAGAAGGTAGATGCATCAAAATGCAAATGAAAAATAATTAGTGAATCCATTCTGAATTACACAAAGTAAGTGAGGTCAACGGCCTAGGTTCGAGTGGTTGTTTTTCTTTCTATGTTTCTAGTTTCCATCGTCACCAGGGAGTCGAAGCTAAGTGACAAAGCGGAGCAAACCGGGCTCTGGTTTCAGACGGAGGGATGATGAAACGAGGTGCTGCATCTAGGCTCTATGTTTTTATACTATGTCTTTCCATGAGGAAACCTGTCAAGAAAGAAAGGATTGTCACTTCCCCATATAACTAATGACTGGACCTCGGCGAAAGTCTGATAGATGTTGACGAACTGGTAATCTTGTGTCCGCACGAGTGCACACATTCCTCCATGTCCCACCAGATCTCAAGCATTGAATCTCATTTCCACGCTTATCTCTTTACAAAGATGTGGACATAATGAAAGGAATAATGTACCGTAGCAGGCGCTGTCAGACATGGAGTCCTTACTCTGTGTGTGGTTGAGCAACACCCCCCCCCCCCCCTCCACCACACAGATCAGATTCTCTCAGATAACATCGGAGTGGTTGGTTAACACAGCCTGTTTGGCTTCTCGAGAGGATCGGGTTTACATGTGGCCGCTCTGTCACGCGTCTCCCCGACAGGTTTGTTTGGTCAGTGTGGCGCCTCGAGTACGAATACCTGGGACTGGAAAGCATGTACACACATCACACAACTCTGCACGTGGTACGTGGTAAATACACTCCATTTGAAGGTCACCCATGTGCAAAATCCACTTCTTCATGTCTCCTCTACATCAAAATGTGTCCCCTCTTCTTCATGTCTCTTCTACATCAACATGTGTCCCCTCTTCTCATGTCTCTTCTACATCAATATGTGTCCCCTCTTCTACATGTCTCTTCTACATCAATATGTGTCCCTACTCAACATGTGTCCCTCTTCTTCATGTCTCTTCTACATCAACATGTGTCCCTCTTCTTCATGTCTCTTCTACATCAACATGTGTCCCCTCTTCTCATGTCTCTTCTACATCAACATGTGTCCCCTCTTCTTCATTTCTCTTCTACATCAACATGTGTCCCCTCTTCCTCATGTCTCTTCTCATCAACATGTGTCCCCTCTTCTTCATGTCTCTTCTACATCAATATGTGTGTCTCTTCTACATCAACATGTGTCCCCTCTCCTTCATGTCTCTTCTACATCAACATGTGTCCCCTCTCCTTCATGTCTCTTCTACATCAACATGTGTCCCCTCTTCTTCATGTCTCTTCTACATCAACATGTGTCCCCTCTTCTTCATGTATCTTCTACATCAACATGTGTCCCCTCTTCTTCATGTATCTTCTACATCAACATGTGTCCCCCTTCATGTCTCTTCTACATCAACATGTGTCCCCTCTTCTTCATGTCTCTTCTACATCAATATGTCCCCTCTTCTCCATGTCTCTTCTACATCAACATGTGTCCCCTCTTCTCCATGTCTCTTCTACATCAATATGTGTCCCCTCTTCCTCATGTCTCTTCTACATCAACATGTGTCCCCTCTCCTTCATGTCTCTTCTACATCGACATGTGTCCCCTCTTCTTCATGTCTTCTACATCAACATGTGTCCCCTCTTCTTCATGTCTCTTCTACATCAACATGTGTCCCCTCTTCTTCATGTCTCTTCTACATCAACATGTGTCCCCTCTTCTTCATGTCTCTTCTACATCAACATGTGTCCCCTCTTCTTCATGTCTCTTCTACATCAACATGTGTCCCCTCTTCCTCATGTCTCTTCTACATCAACATGTGTCCCCTCTCTTCATGTCTCTTCTACATCACAATGTGTCCCCTCTTCCTCATGTCTCTTCTACATCAACATGTGTCCCCTCTCCTTCATGTTCTTCTACATCGACATATGTCCCCTCTTCTCATGTCTCTTCTACATCAACATGTGTCCCCTCTTCTTCATGTCTCTTCTACATCAACATGTGTCCCCTCTTCTTCATGTCTCTTCTACATCAACATGTGTCCCCTCTTCTTCATGTCTCTTCTACATCAACATGTGTCCCCTCTTCTCCATGTCTCTTCTACATCAATATGTGTCCCCTCTTTCATGTCTCTTCTACATCAACATGTGTCCCCTCTTCCTCATGTCTCTTCTACATAAACATGTGTCCCCTCTCCTTCATGTCTTTCTACATCAACATGTGTCCCCTCTTCTTCATTTCTTCTACATCAACATGTGTCCCCTCTTCTTCATGTTTCTTTTACATCAACATGTGTCCCCTCTCTTCATGTCTTTCTACATCAACATGTGTCCCCTCTTCTTCATGTCTTTCTACATCAACATGTGTCCCCTCTTCTTCATGTCTCTTCTACATCAACATGTGTCCCCTCTTCTTCATGTCTCTTCTACATCAACATGTGTCCCCTCTTCTTCATGTCTCTTCTACATCAACATGTGTCCCTCTTCTTCATGTCTCTTCTACATCAACATGTTTCCCCTCTTCTTCATGTCTCTTCTACATCAACATGTGTCCCCTCTTCTTCATGTCTCTTCTACATCAACATGTGTCCTTCTTCTGCATGTCTCTTCTACATCAACATGTGTCCCCTCTGTGGAAAGAGACTCTGAAAGTTTCAGGAACAAAGATTTTTCTCTTTTTGATCCATTCTATAAAAACTGAAAATGAGCTGATCAGATTTTGGCCACTTTATGATGTCATAACGATGTTTTGTCTTGTGTAACCATTAGCCAATCAGCACCAAGGTAACCAAACCCCCCCCTTATCACCTGAATCTCCTCCTAGAGCACCATTGAGTTCTTTTTAACCAAACCTCTCTCAGAGGGGCGTGGGGGAGGGGCTCCTTATTTTCATCTGAAGTAACAGACAGAGAATCAGCATTTTGGAAACAGGGCTGAAACAGAGGGGATTATGGGTAATGGAGGAAAGTGTTAGGGTTTGGGGTTAGGTTTAGGTTGGTTTGGGGTTTGACGTTCCTAGGTTAGGAATAGATCGGACAGGCCTAACAATCTATGGCTGGGTGTGTGGGTGCAGTTATTCGTTGTGTTGGTGGAATTGGAGTTGATTAAACCAGTTCCTGAATATGTTCTGTAGTTTTGAGTGAGGTGATTATCGTCTGACAGTTATTTGGGAGTGTTGTGAGTGTGGCGTTGTTGATTATTGGGAGGTTCTGTTGCTGTTTTGATGTGAGATGTGTGGAAAAGTTCAGGAGGGAGAAGTATAGATCTGCGTTAGAGAAGATAAGTTTTAATAGTGTAGTTCTTGGATGCAGGTGCTGACGATTCAACCACCGACCGTCCAGGAGAATAGGGTTAGGGTTAGAGTTACCTTCTGATCCACAGCCGACCCACATGCAAGAACACACACTCCAAAGCACCAGAGAGAGAGAAAGGAGGTGAAAAAACCACACTGTTGTTTTCAATGAAACATGTCCTCGTTGTCATGGTTACTACCAAAGTCAGCCAAACCACTATCTATCCCACAAAGATGAAAAACAATTCCACGTGTCCAACATTTAACAGCAAAATGATATGGTATCAAGTAGTTCGGTCTTTTGACGACATAAAAGGCTCAGAAACCTCAGCGATGCGGCCGGGAAGCACATAATCTGATGTGGGACGGAAAATATATTTTTCAATAACTTTTAAGTACTTTTCCACAGATAATCACAGAGCAAACGGATCAGAGTACTACACAGGTGATGGGAGATGAACGCTGTCAAACTGCAGTAAGTCCACAAATTGAAAGATGAATGAGGGAACGACCGAACGACACGTCACTTTAATTGAAGCCTTAAAGAATGTTCCTTTTCTCTCTCAGTGCAATTCGTCTTCGGTCAACTTTCTGTCATTTCACAAAGTGTTCCACCAAAAACATCGATGCACAGTGGGTGGGCTTTGGGAAGTCATCAATATCAAAGGAATGTACCAGCACACACGAGGAGACTTGACAGTGTCTTTGATATGTGGTTGCTCGTCTAAATAAGATACTTTTAACCTTATTTGGTACGAATCAAAATGTGCCAATTGGAAAGAGATGACCCGTGTGTGACCCGCTCTATCGAAATCAGTCGGAAGTCGCAACGGCTCATTTCAAAATAAACGTGGATTTACGTAAACAAATATTTTGTCGGGGTTCGGGTGTTTGTTTGATTTTAAAAAAGTCTTGGCTTTCAGAATATGAAACTTTTATTTCCAAAATCACACAATAAATACATGTTTGAAGCTCGTAAAGGGACGAAGACAGCTCTCACTCGCACTCTGCTCTTCCACAGCGCCGCCCCCCCTCCCCCCGGCTGACATTATGAATGTAAGAGTATAGTAATCATAGATAACACGGCAGGGTCCGTTTGTTTTCATCTGATTTCAAATAAACAAAGTCTTGGCTTTCAGAATATTAAACTTGTTTCGGCAAATTCAGAAGATAAATACAACTTTGAAGCTTCGGCATAAATACAAGCGGAGAGGAGTAACTTGACGTCACAGCAGGCACAACAACAGCCGTGTTTCTCCTGAGGGTTTTCCCCGGGAAACAAACACAATACACACAAACGCAAAATTACACACACACACACACACACACCACACCACACACACACTTGCGAGCTTCCCCTCCAAACGAAAATATCTTCCCTCCGTAATATTTTGATCATTTGCTAATAACCAATCAGATCGATGGATTCCAGAGAAGAGAAAACTTTGAAGGCCTGTTTCTCAAAATGAGGACTCGGTGACAGTCATCAGAGCGGAAACGGTGGAAATCCAAACACCATGACGACCTCCAAACCTATCAGGCTCTCCTCTCCTCTTTCTCTGCTTCTATCTCTCAGGCAAAAAGCACTTTCTTTCAAGACAAGATCCAATCTTCCTATTCCAATCCTAAAAAACTATTTTCCATCTTCTCCACCCTCTTGGACCCTCCCAAAGCCCCTCCCCCCTCCTCACTTCTGTCAAGCGACTTTGTTGACCACTTTGAAAAAAAGGTTGATGATATTCGCTCTTCTTTTTCTGACTCACCTTTACTCACCGCTGGGTCACCAGACCCTCCTTCCACCCGCACACTAACCTCCTTTTCCCCTCTCTCGCCAAGTGAGGTTCTTACCCTCATTACCTCTGCCCGCCCTACCACCTGTCCCCTCGACCCTATCCCTTCAAACCTCCTTCAGACTATCGCTCCTGATATTCTACCGTTTCTCACCCATTTCATCAACACTTCTCTAACTTCTGGTCACTTTCCAAACAGTCTCAAGGAGGCAAGAGTAAACCCTCTCCTAAAGAAACCCACTCTCAACCCGTCTGAGGTTATAAACTACAGGCCTGTCTCTCTCCTCCCGTTCCTGTCTAAAACACTTGAACGCGCTGTCTTTAAAGAACTCTCCTGCTATCTCCATCAGAACAACCTTCTGGATCCGCACCAGTCTGGTTTCAAGGCAGGTCACTCCACAGAAACTGCTCTCCTTGCTGTCACTGAGGAACTGCACACTGCTAAAGCAGCCTCCCTCTCCTCTGTCATCATCCTTTTGGACCTGTCTGCTGCATTCGACACGGTGAACCATCCGATCCTCCTTCACACTCTTCAAGAACTTGGAGTTTCAGGCTCTGCACTTTCCCTCATCACCTCATACCTCAAAGACCGCACCTACAGGGTTACTTGGAGAGGGTCCGAGTCCGACCCTTGTCAATTAACTACAGGGGTCCCTCAGGGCTCTGTTCTTGGTCCCCTCCTCTTCTCCCTGTACACAAAGTCGCTCGGATCTGTCATTAGCCCGCATGGTTTTTCATACCATGACACCCAATTCATTCTGTCCTTTCCCCGCTCAGAGACCCAGGTCGTCGCACGCATCTCTGCTTGTCTAGCTGACATCTCTCAGTGGATGTCTGCTCATCATCTCAAGCTCAACCTTGACAAAACTGAACTGCTTTTCCTTCCGGGAAAAGATTGTCCCACTCTTGACCTGACTATCAACATTGGCACCTCTGTTGTTTCCCCGACTCAGACTGCAAGGACTCTGGGTGTGATCCTAGATAACAACCTGTGCTTCACTGCAAACATCGCTGCTACAACCCGCTGCTGCAGATACACGCTCTACAACATCAGGAAGATACGTCTCCAGCTGACCCAGAAAGCCACGCAGGTTCTGGTCCAGGCTCTCGTCATCTCACGCCTAGACTACTGCAACTCCCTCCTGGCTGGGCTACCTGCATGTGCCATCCGACCTCTGCAGCTCATCCAGAATGCAGCGGCTCGTCTGGTCTTCAACCTTCCTAAACTCTCCCACACCACTCCGCTCCTCCTCTCCCTCCACTGGCTTCCGGTAACTGCTAGAATTCACTTCAAGACACTGGTGCTTGCGTACCATGCTGCGAATGGATCTGGCCCTTCCTACATCCAGGACATGGTTAAACCGTACACCCCAGCGCGTGCTCTACGCTCTGCATCAGCCAAACGACTCGCTGCACCCCCGCTGCGAGGGGGACCCAAGTTCCCATCAGCAAAAACACGTGGGTTTGCTATCCTGGCTCCAAGATGGTGGAATGAGCTCCCATTGACATCAGGACGGCAGAAAGCTTACACACCTTCCGGCGCAGACTGAAAACTCATCTCTTTCGACTCCACCTCGAGCGATAGAATTACTAACAAAGAACTGCTAACAGAGCACTTATATACTAACAAAGGGCTGGCTTATCTAAAGCCAGTTGAGTAGCACTTGAAATACTTGGCTCTATGAAACCTGATGTACTTTATGATTCTGTTTTCTTCAGGGTTGTGTCTTCCTGGTCGAATGTACTTATTGTAAGTCGCTTTCGATAAAAGCGTCAGCTAAATGCAATGCAATAGAATGTAATCATATAATATGACATATTTCGCTTAATATTTGGAGTACAAAAACAATCCTGATATCATTAGAAAGCTAGGAATCTCCTCTTTCCAACAGTGTATACAACTCAAAATGTGTCTTCGGTCAATGCGACTGATTTCGATGGAGCAGGTCACATATGTAATCTGTCGGAAAACCATAAGTAACACCAAAAGAGACGGGGAAAAGGGGGGATATACTTTGTTGTAGTGGCTGTACTGTAAACCAACATTTACAAGGTTGTCTGATGTTTATTATCTTTCAAATCAGGAGCTCAACACTTCATTCCCATAAGCTTTGCATATAAACCAGTCAGCAATTGCAGTGTGAAGCTGACGGGACACACACCACTGACATATGTTAATCATTTCGGTGTTATACTGTTCTTCATCTCAACATCAGTAATAATGTGTTTTTTTCCCACCAACGATATACAAGAGGCAGCTTGCATCATTGCACAGAAGTAGTGACACCATGGGGACCAAGGAATTATAAAAACAATGACTGTTCACACCTACACACACCAAACACAACACACTTGCGTCATGCATTCATTAGCGAAACATTAGTAGCAGCAGCATTTGGAAAGGAGACGCACTGCGGTGTTCGCGCTCCACGCCATGCAGGCGAACATTTGCCAGTAAAAGATATGAGCGCTCATTAACTTTAACGGGGCAACCACCCCTACCCAGGGTCCCGCCCCTGCAACAGCAAGGGTGGGATTTTGCTGGCTTGTTAACGTGACTGACAGCTCAACAATGCCATCCATACTTCATACAGAGAATGACGAAAGCTGGTTGGTAGTGCCAGGGAGTTGCTGGCTGCAGATATTACAGCACGCAGGTTGGTGCCAGCTGGTTGGCTACTCGCTCTGCGGTCATTACACACATAGCTCACTCTCCTTGTTAAATGCTAAAGAAAAGAAACCAGTCGACATAGACAAAACGCCAATGAAGTTACATTGAAGACATCGTGCCAAGACAATTCAGTTTTCTCATCCTTTCCACCACAAAAGTCCATTCTATCAACACATATGTCTGTTTCGCTCCAGAGATGCTTCTGTCTCATCTGCACAGCTGGGCTTCTCCTCTGTTGTGCTTACAGGCAAAACAGAGGAGAAGAAGAAGAAGCAGACAGTTTCATTTGCGCAAAGTTTGCCAAACAATAAGATGATACTTTATTGTCAGTTCAAGTCTAAAATGTTTCTAGAATCACAGCCGCTCCATTTACAGCATCAACAAGGTCAAACATTTAGACAAGAAAGAAGGAAACTGACATTTATTCTTAAATAACAATATGTTCATCTCCTTTAACTTACATTTGATCTGGCATTAAACTCTGTAGACAATTCCATTTTCCTTCCTACCCTCACCTATGGTCATGAAGGATGGGTCATGACCGAAAGAACGAGATCGCGGATACAAGCGGTCGAGATGGGTTTTCTCCGCAGGGTGGCTGGTGTCTCCCTTAGGGATAAGGTGAGCAGTTCAGTCATCCGGGAGGGACTCGGAGTTGAGCCGCTCCTCCTCCGCGTCGAAAGGAGCCAGTTGAGGTGGTTCGGGCTCCTGGTTAGGATGCCACCTGGGCGCCTCCCGAGGGAGGTGTTCCAGGCACGTCCAGCTGGGAGGAGACCGAGGGGTAGACCTAGGACCAGGTGGAGGGATTATATCTCTTCCTGGCCTGGGAGCGCCTTGGGACCCCCCAGTCAGAGCTGGTTGATGAGGGGAAAGGGACGCTTGGGGCTCTCTGCTGGAACTGCTACCCCCGAGACCCGACCACGGATAAGCGGGAGAAGATGGATGGATGGATTAAACTCTATTTGATTTTTTACAATTGACAATTTCACGAAAATGTGTTACAGCCGAACCTAATTGAATAATGTCACCCTGTATCTAGAATGGTATTTACACTATAATGCCAGAATGTGTGCCAAATATTAAGGGCTGGGTTTTGGTCGTTTCTCTTTTCTTCCAGGTATTACATTTGATAAATGTCTACGACTGTAAGCAAGAGAAAAATACTGTATTCAGCATATGTTTGTACCCACTCCAATAACAAAATGTCACAGGTGTCATCGTAGATTATGACTCAACTTAATGTGGCCTCTCAATCCACTATCATGCTTAACGTGGCCCCTAGAGGCTGAACTATGCATTGCATCGGCACAGTTTGGAGCATCGAACATAAAAAGGGTAAACAAATATTGAAAGTCCAAACCATTTATCAGGGGATAATATCCAGTATATTATACACAGTTTTGAACATACGGATGGAAAGGCAGACATTGATAGGCCATGGTTTATCAATGAATCGCCAAACCTTTTGTGATAATCCAGCATGGTTTTAGCAGATCGTTTTTGTGCAGGTGAAACCAACACTGTAGGAATGTCCTTCTTACTGAAGACATTTCGCAACAGGATAATGATTAATGACTCCTGAATTACATGTAGCTGCTTCAGTTTCATAGCACTGTCACGCTACCATGATGAACTGGGACACTAAACTAGAATGGAGCCCAGCGTTAATGTCATTAGAAACACCTGCTATTTTCCTACAAGTCAAAGTGAAAAAACGCCTACTGTATGATGGGTTGCTTGGGAACAAAATGCTTTAAAATGGTTTCAAAAATAATCCAGGTTTGGCTTGGTAATAGTGTAAAATGGTATAAACATACAGTGAAGTTTTCCAGTCGATCTTTTGATTAGGAATACTTGTGTTGGCCTGTATTCGTGCATGTGTCTGTGTAGGTGAGTGTTATCTGAACAGACAGTATCCAGTAGACCTATAATATCCAGCCAAAGCAAAAAAGTCTGGCTCAGACGGAGCACAGGGACAGATTTATACGTCGGAGATTTGGATGATTACAAACCATGAAAGTTCTCTGTGATAGGAATTGGAAAATGGCCTTCACGCCAGCCAATAAATCAACTAAAAGGACACGGTAGCCAGTGCTTCTGTGACATCAGTGCCAATACAATCCCAATGCAATGTAACATCAAAGTAATCTTTTTTCAAATAAATCAAGCAAAGAAATGTCAAGATATTCAGCTGTAAGTATTGATTACATCAGTGTTCCTTAAATTCTAACTCTCTACAATATCTGGGGATAGCATCTACTGTATAATATTTGATTTGATTTGATATACTTTATTAATCCCCGTGGGGAAATTGTTTCTCTGCATTTGACCCATCCTAGTGTTAGGAGCAGTGTGCTGCCATTTTGAACGGCGCCCGGGGAGCAGTGTGGGGAACGGTGCCTTGCTCAGGGACACCTCGGTAGCACTTGGTCTTGCCGGGACTTGAACTGGTGACCTTCCAGTTGACTTCGCCACCACTGCCCATAATATGGATTGATAGGGGCACTCTTTTAAGTTTGGTTAGGTTTTTGCAATGGAAATACATTTTTAAAGCTTGGGGATGATTTCAGTTATGGTTAACAAATTAATCGTAGGTCTGTAATGGTCAGCATACTCGGAGAAGAAAATCTACACGAAAAATCAAACATTATTTCCTACATTGGCATTTAATTTAAACCTTAAACGTGCAATATGACCACAACTTCCATGTGTCCATGTTTCTCTTTATTTGAGAGAGGATGGCGCAGAGTGAGAGAGATGCACTGCTTCAGTCTCTATCCCTGTATATTTCTTTCTCTGGTCTCAAGGTCCACATTCTTATTCTGCATAAAAAAACCTGATGAGCCTGATTGCTTCAACTTCTTTAATTGGCACAACACCAGTTGGAAAGCTTCCAATTCTGAGGCCTGAAACCAGAGCAGGTTGGCATTTCATTTCTTGTTTTTCAAAAGAAGAAATGGTGAAGCAATGAGAGGCAGACAGGCACCATGCTGCCTCAGGTATGTTCAGAAAACAGATGGATCGATTACCAGGTACTACCATGGAATTCTTAGCATTTCTGAAAAAAGCTTCCATGAGAATAAGTTGCAAAACATTCGACCATAACTACAAGTGTGATACACAAACTGAAAGTGTGGACAATGTTCTACGATATAAACTGCTTTGCATCGAAGCAACCATGAAGTTCGATATATATTAAAATGCATGTTCCACTCTACATGATACCTTTCTCGATGTGCATTGATTGCAAACAAGCTGTTGTTGTACCTGCTTTTTGCATGAGCTGCGTTTATAATTATATATTTCCCTCAGTTGAAGTCTTCTGCATTGTTCCATCATAAACAAAGTTCTGTGTCATTACACAATGTTTGCCATCTGAATCTCAACTTACACCAGTGGAGGGCGGCCGTCTCAATATATCGTGTATGCATTGTTTATAAGTCCGTACATCTCAAACGTATTATTTATGATTCAGGTGTCAGTGGTTCTTCCCTGTGTGTCTGTGTAACTCGTCGAGGAGGCCGATTGTCTCCTCTGGTCTGAGTCCTGAGAAGTGATCCTGGAGACCCG
This sequence comes from Chaenocephalus aceratus, assembly GCA_023974075.1. Classification (NCBI taxonomy): domain Eukaryota; kingdom Metazoa; phylum Chordata; class Actinopteri; order Perciformes; family Channichthyidae; genus Chaenocephalus; species Chaenocephalus aceratus. The sequence goes on along the minus strand of JAMFTG010000100.1, from coordinate 172,323 downwards.
ACTGGCCCACCTATGTGTGTGCATACTGAGTAGCATTAGCCGCGTTCACACTGTGGTACTTTTCCCACAAAGGTTCATGCGAACTTAGTTCATGCGAACTCTTTAGTTCGCATGAACTAAGTACAGATCGCGTTCACACCAGAATAAGTCCCTGGGGGAGGATTAGGCAAATGAAGCCGCTGACGTCACTTCTTCTTCTTCTGCTTTGGGTTTACTGGCAGGCCGCAACCCACTTCACGGCGTATACTGCCGCCCAAAGTCCCCGGCCGGAAGTCCCCGGAGTTGGGGACTGGCTTCAGTAGAAGCTGCTGGGACTCCCAGCAGCTTCTACTGAAGCCTTCCGAGTAAATCGCCAGAACGCCGACACCTCCTCATCTCCACCGCTCCCATGTTTTATTTTGTGTTGCCATAAGTTAGTCTCTCTGCGTTTCTGCGCTGGGATAATGCTAATGCTAATAATGCTAATGGAGGATAATAAAATGGCGGCTTCACAAAACTTTTGGGAGTTTACGGGGCGTGGTTTGCAATTCGCCCAGCCAATCAGGAATAGCTCTTTTCTCAAAAAAGAGCCGCTCGAAAGTCCCTGCTTTCTAGCAGGGACTTTCGAGGGGGTAAAAAGGTTCGCATTGAACTACTTTTAGTACCGGCTCTTTTTGGTGTGAACGCGATCATGAACTAAGTTCGCATGAACCTTTGTGGGAAAATACCACAGTGTGAATGCGGCTATTGCTGCTTGTTATCTCTTCTCACTGGAAGCAGCCTGCTATGTTATGAATCTTCCCTCTGGGGGTGCGTGTTTGTGTCTGATTGCATCTCTCTAAGATTAGTTTCTTGGTTGCTTTCATCTTACCATTAGCACACACACACTTCAACACACACACACCCAGATAGTAGAAGTAGAGCTATAAAGTGCCAGCCATTACTTTCTGAAAGGAGAGAAAACATCCAGTAATGCTGATGATTTCTCATCCCATAATGAGAGATGCTCAACTAAAAAATATAACCAGGTCAATGCCAACCACGGCACAATAGGCCGGGGGACGCCAAATACAGGGATCATCGGAATATAATGATCATCCACCATTCCCGTGCAAATGTTTAAATACTTGGCTTTCTGTGACCAAGTAGTCCTCATACAGGGCTCACTTTTTGATTTGTTCAAACTGTGTAACTGTCTGCTTTAATCTCGCAGCTGAGGATGGTGCTCCGTGCACAGTCAGTGATTCATGGGAGAAGTGAAGTCACTTCCTCTCAATGATAATGTAATATCCTATACGCTTATGACAGACCGAGGCAAACACAAGTCAATGAGATGAAGCTTGGTGTTCCTCAGATGACCTTGGGTAGTCTACAGAAATCAAATACGTATGGGAAAACAAGCTGAGATCATAACAGCCAGCCAGGTAAGGCGTCGAAGTTGATGTTGAGACAAGGGAACTGCAAGTTGTCGACTTATTTTCAAATGTCACTCTAATTCCACCCAAATTGTCTGTTTCATTACTTCAGTCATGTTGTTGTATGTCATGTTTCAATGTTCAAATCTCATAGTGTGTTCTGAATATCAGTACACGTCACTTGTATATCATCTTCTGATTGTGATGAATTCGACCCAGGAAATACGTGATCCCTATAAGCGGTTTCCACTGAAGTAGCTAACTGAATCCAGCGCATGTTCCCTGCCACGAGCAACACACAGTCGGCCTGCAGGGATCTTGTACCAAACGACATGTTTAATTGTCCAACACTGTACTGTATGCCACATACCATAATGCTTTGGCACACAGCTCAAATCCCCTGGTCTCTTTACACGGCACCCTACGGCCGCGGTCATGCGTTGAGGGCGTTTTATGATGCATGGGAAAAACGCAGCCTTGGCAGCACACCCAACACACTCCAAACAGTCCAGTTCCAACATGGTGGCACACACTGCACAAAGCTTGTTATACCGGTTTATCTAACGTATGAATGTTAAAGAAAAGCCAGTGTGTTGAGATTTAAGTTCCCAGCATCTTCAAACAACTTTTACTGGCGAAAAACCAACAACAGCATTTTGGTGTCAATAAGACAAACAAACGTTAACTAAACGTTAAAGTGCTCAGGTTAGCTTAATGTTAACTACAGCTAGACGTTCAACCCAGTCCACGGCATTTCGTGTTCACCAACACGATTTTCCCCTTTTTTTTCGTGTTGCACAGCACGATTTTAAAAGCAATGTATTTCTACTGGTAACGTGTTTCGTGTCTGCAGGCTGCAGCACGTCTTTTTCTCCAGTCGGGTCGTGGAAGACCAGAAGCTGTGTGGTTCATAAAAACATGTTCTTACTCAATATCAAGTAACAAGTATTGCTTTTATTTTAAATCGTATAATTTCGGACTTCTGTTGTGAGGGAAATAAATGGGGCTCAGAGCCTCAGGATACTGAAATCTGTATTTTTAAATATTTTTTCCTTCTAATTTGTTATTCTTTTCAAATAACACACTGTTATTTACTCACCAATAACACTCAATTATCCTTGCTTTTATTTATTGGTTTAATTCCATAATCTCTGGCTTTTTTGGCGTCCGTCAGGAACTGAATTTCAAAAAAAAATAACCGGAAACAGACGTAGGCCTCTAGGAGTTTAGGATGGCCGAAGACACTACACTACCCATAATCCCAGCTATCGTTCAGGACTACAGTCCCCGTGATTAATCTTCAAGCTCTGGGATTGGATGTTGGAGTGGCAGTGCGCCAAGGTTACGCGAGCGTCAAACAGCTGTTTGAAATGGAACGAAACATTAAACATTAACTGAAACTGGAGGCGTGTGGTGCAGTGGGTTGTGCGTTGGTGTTGGGGTCACAGGTTCAAACCCCACTGCAGTCAGCATGTCGTTGTGTCCCTGAGACACTTCACCCCAAATTGCTCGTGTGGGAATTGTCCACAGTATCGAGTATGTAAGTTGCTTTGGATAAAAGCGTCTAACAAGTGACATGTAATGTAATGTAATGAAGCTCACGTTAGCTAAACATGATTAATAAAATTGACTTTACCAGCAGTAGCTGTTAACATAATATATCTCCCTGTCTACAAAGGTATTCAAAGAGTGTGAATAGAGAACAGCCATACTTGTTCTATTGGAGCAATTTTACCCTCCTACCTCTCCACCTACAGCCATTGTGAGGGTGCACTGCAGTCAGGCATTACAGCTGTTTGTATTCCAGATGCATGACAGAGATTAATTGGCATGTAAGTGGCAGACAAGTGTACATGTTTGTACACACACACACACACACACACGCACGCACGCACGCACACACGCGCACACACACACACACACACACACACACACACACACACACACACAGACAAGGTTACAGAAGTCTTGTTACGTTGCCCTGACATCAGCTGTCACTGTGGTAAGCGCTAATTAGCAGTTAGTCGGTAACATGGCAAGAACATCAGGGCGTTAGCATTGACAATGTGAGCCTGTTAGCATGCCAGTTTTAGCATGTAGCTAATATTTGGGCTTCACAGAGCTTCTACCATTAGCAGACTATTTTTTGTAAGTTCGAACATGTGAGTGGTTTAGTGGCATTCACTAACTGGCAAAATAAAGGAAAAGTGTGACATTTGCTTTCTCAAAGAGGCAATTATTTGTTCCATATGTTGTGTGAGAAGATTTAACCAATGATTGACATTTATGGTGCTTTTTCAGTTTCTGATGGATGACTTTCTTGGCGATACCTGCAGGGGGTTTTGTTGTTTTTTTAAAGCCTTGTTTTTTTGTATTAAGACTGTGTTTATTGGTATTAGCTGTCTTCTTGGAAGCATTTTATACTGCTTTAGCCCAGGACAATTCAATCGTGAGAAGTAACACTTACAACATTGTGTCTTGTATGGATTGATTATGACATGGGCATCTGTGGAAATCAAATCCCCAAAGTCCCATTTAAACGTTAAGCATTGCAGTCAAGCCCTTTTTAAAAGAGCTTAGCCAACATGACTTTATTCTTTCTTCAATTATTATATTTCCATATGTCCATGTACCCAGTTTCACATAGATAGTAGGTAGGTAGGTAGGTAGGTAGGTAGGTAGGTAGGTACTTTATTGATCCCAATTTGGGAAATTATTTTTTTAAAGAAAGACATTCATATACAATACTTAAAATACTTTAAAAATTAGAAAAGAGAATTAACAATTACAAATAAACACAAACTGTGTACGTTTTAGTTACAGTCATTGTCAGGATTCAAACCAGAAGTGAAGCACTTTGGAAAAAAGAGTGCAACTTGTTATGTGGTTATGATTTCTGAATCATAGACAGAGCAAACCAAATCCACTCTTGACACATTTATCTGTTTCCTACATCTGTCCGTAAGAACAATGACTCATAAGTCCCTGTAGTGTTTAGTAGCTCATCCTCCTCACCAGGAAACTACAACAGAAGGGAGGGTTGAGTGACGGGGTTACATTATGTCATCCATCGCACATCCAAAAAATAACATTGTCTGTGATTATTTACCAGGCTTTGTTACCAAGCAGGCATTTGATTGTTTCTGGTCCCTCGTAGGTAACCGTTTCCGTTTCATGATGTCATAGTCTGAGAGTTTACAGACTGATAAGCATTTTGAGGTAAAGAGGTGAACGTGTGTGAGAACAAAAGTAAACATTGGGATTTGTTGTGTCTGTGACGTTAAAGGTCCTATTAGACTCTTTCTCATCACTATATCACAGGTCTCAGATATATACAGAACCTGTCTCTGATTGGCTGAAACACCAAACAGATCATTGCAGCATTACCCACAATCCCCTCTGTTTCAGCCCTGTTTCCAAAGTGCTGATTCTCTGTCTGTTACTTTAGATGAAAATAAGGAGCCCCTCCCCACGCCCCTCTGAGAGAGGTTTGGTTACAAAGAACACAATGGTGCCCTAGGAGGAGATTCAGGTGATAAGGGAGGGGGGGGTACCTTGGTTGCTGATTGGCTAATGGTTACACAAGACATCGTTATGACATCATCAAGTGGCCAACATCTGATCAGCTCATTTTCAGACAGGTTTTTATAGAAATGGATCAAAAAAGAGAGAATCTTTGTTCCTGAAACTTTCAGAGTCTCTTTCCACAGAGGGGACACATGGTGATGTAGAAGAGACATGAAGAAGAGGGGACACATGTTGATGTAGAAGAGACATGAAGAAGAGGGGACACATGTTGATGTAGAAGAGACATGAAGAAGAGGGGACACATGCTGATGTAGAAGAGACATGAAGAAGAGGGGACACATGTTGATGAAGAAGAGACATGAAGAAGAGGGGAAACGTGTTGATGTAGAAGAGACATGAAGAAGAGGGGACACATGTTGATGTAGAAGAGACATGAAGAAGAGGGGACACATGTTGATGTAGAAGAGACATGAAGAAGAGGGGACACATGTTGATGTAGAAGAGACATGAAGAAGAGGTGACATGTTGATGTAGAAGAGACATGAAGAAGAGGGGACACAGTTGATGAAGAAGAGACATGAAGAAGAGGGGACACATGTTGATGTAGAAGAGACATGATGAAGAGGGGACACGTGTTGATGTAGAAGAGACATGGAGAAGAGGGGACACGTGTTGATGTAGAAGAGACATGAAGAGAGGGGACACGTGTTGATGTAGAAGAGACATGAAGAAGAGGTGACACGTGTTGATGTAGAAGAGACATGAAGAAGAGGGGAACGTGTTGATGTAGAAGAGACATGAAGAAGAGGGGACACATGTTGATGTAGAAGAGACATGAAGAAGAGGGGACACATGTTGATGTAGAAGAGACATGAAGAAGAGGGGACACATGTTGATGTAGAAGAGACATGAAGAAGAGGGGACACATGTTGATGAAGAAGACATGAAGAAGAGGGGACACATGTTGATGTAGAAGAGACATGAAGAAGAGGGGACACATGTTGATGTAGAAGAGACATGAAGAAGAGGGGACACATGTTGATGTAGAAGAGACATGAAGAAGAGGGGACACTTGTTGATGTAGAAGAGACACGAAGAAGAGGGGACACATGTTGATGTAGAAGAGAACGAAGAAGAGGGGACACATGTTGTGTAGAAGAGACACGAAGAAGAGGGGACACATGTTGATGTAGAATAGACACGAAGAAGAGGGACACATGTTGATGTAGAAGAGACATGAAGAAGAGGGGACACATGTTGATGTAGAAGAGACATGAAGAAGAGGTGACACATGTTGATGTAGAAGAACATGAAGAAGAGGGGACACATGTTGATGAAGAACATGAAGAAGAGGGGACACATGTTGATGTAGAAGAGACATGAAGAAGAGGGGACACATGTTGATGTAGAAGAGACATGAAGAAGAGGGACACATGTTGATCTAGAAGAGACATGAAGAAGAGGGGACACATGTTGATGTAGAAGAGACATGAAGAAGAGGGGACACATGTTGATGTAGAAGAGACATGAAGAAGAGGGGACACATGTTGATGTAGAAGAGACATGAAGAAGAGGGGACACTTGTTGATGTAGAAGAGACACGAAGAAGAGGGGACACATGTTGATGTAGAAGAGACACGAAGAAGAGGGGACACATGTTGATGTAGAAGAGACACGAAGAAGAGGGGACACATGTTGATGTAGAAGAGACACGGAGAAGAGGGGACACATGTTGATGTAGAAGAGACACGGAGAAGAGGGGACACATGTTGATGTAGAAGAGACACGGAGAAGAGGGGACACATGTTGATGTAGAAGAGACACGGAGAAGAGGGGACACATGTTGATGTAGAAGAGACACGGAGAAGAGGGGACACATGTTGATGGAGAAGAGACACGGAGAAGAGGGGACACATGTTGATGTAGAAGAGACACGAAGAAGAGGGGACACATGTTGATGTAGAAGAGACACGGAGAAGAGGGGACACATGTTGATGAAGAAGAGACACGAAGAAGAGGGGACACATGTTGATGTAGAAGAGACACGGAGAAGAGGGGACACATGTTGATGAAGAAGAGACACGAAGAAGAGGGGACACTTGTTGATGTAGAAGAGACACGAAGAAGAGGGGACACATGGTGATGTAGAAGAGACATGAAGAAGAGGGGACACATGTTGATGTAGAAGAGACATGAAGAAGAGGGGACACATGTTGATGTAGAAGAGACATGAAGAAGAGGACACATGTTGATGTAGAAGAGACATGAAGAAGAGGGGACACATGGTGATGTAGAAGAGACATGAAGAAGTGGATTTTGCAGAACAGGTGAACTTTAAAACAGTTAGATTTGGTTGGAAATGTGTTGGTTGTAAAAATAAAAGCAAGCATTGGTAAATGATGAAAAGAGGGTTAATGGACCACACACTCTCTTACATAAATGTTCACATCGTGATAAATCTCCAAGGATGAAGGGTAAGTGCATCGTTCAGGGGCAGTTAGGGGTTTTATAAGGAAACTGGCCTGAAATCAAATAATTGTTTGAGAAAACAGCCAAAAATATGCCTTAATCGTACCTATAATTCACATGAAGCGAACCCAGATCCAGCTCCATGCCAGCTCTTGTGGTTAAAATGATTTGGATTTCTTCCTAGCTTTCCTGAATATATATACTGCTTTAAACAAACCTAAGTGTGTTTGTTTAAAGCAGCATATGTAGTCTATATAGGTAGATAGGTAGGTAGGTAGGTAGGTAGGTAGGTAGGTAGGTAGGTAGGTAGGTAGGTAGGTAGGTAGGTAGGTAGGTAGGTAGGTAGGTAGGATGAATGGACGGGTAGGGTAGGGTAAGTAGGTACTGTAGGTAGGTAGGTAGGTAGGTAGGTAGGTAGGTAGGTAGGTAGGTAGGTAGGTAGGTAGGTAGGTAGGTAGGTAGGATGAACGGATGGATGGACGGGTAGGGTAGGGTAAGTAGGTACTGTAGGTAAGTACGTACGTACGTACGTACGTACGTACGTACGTAGGTAGGTAGGTAGGTGGTAGGTAGGTCGGTAGGTGGTAGGTAGGGTAGGTAGGTAGGCGGTCGGGCGGTCGGATGGATGGATCGACGGGTCGGGTCGGGTACGTCGACTGTAGGTACAGTACCGTCCGGTACGTCGAGTCGGTCGTCGGTAGGTCGGATAGGTCGGTAGGTCGGTAGGTCGGTCGGTCGGTAGGTCGGTCGTAGTCGGTCGGTCGGTAGGCAGGTACGGTCGCTCGGTCGGCCGGTCGGCCGGCGTCGGTCGGTACGGATCGGTCGGTCGGGCGGTCTGCCGGTCAGGTCTGCCGGTCGGTAGGTCGGTCGGTCGGTCGGTGGTCGGTCGGCTGCCCGGCTGGCGGGCCGGGTCGGGTCGGGTCACGTCGGTACCTGTCGGTCCGTCCGTCCGTCGGTCGGGCCGTCGGTCGGTCGGTCGGTCGGTCGTAGGTCGTCGGTAGGTCGGTCGGTCGGTCGTCGGTCGGCTGCCGGCTGGCTGGACGGGGGGTCAGGGTACGTCGGTACTGTCGGTAAGTCGTCCGTACGTATGTACGTAGGCGGTCGGTAGGTAGGTAGGGGCAGGTATGCAGTAGGTGGTAGATAGGTAGGCAGGCAGGCAGGTAGGCAGGCAGGTAGGTAGGTAGGTAGGTAGGTAGGTAGGTAGGATGAACGGATGGATGGACGGGTAGGGTAGGGTAGTAGGTACTGTAGGTAAGTACGTACGTATGTACGTACGTAGGTAGGTAGGTAGGTAGGTAGGTAGGTAGGTCGGTAGGTGGCCGGTCTGCAGGTAGGTAGGTAGCTAGGTAGGCAGGCAGGCAGGCGGTAGGCAGGCGGTAGGTAGGTAGGTAGGTAGGTAGGTAGGTAGGGGGTAGGTCGGTATGCAGGTAGTCGGTAGGTCGGTCGGGTAGTGGTAGGTCGGTAGGTCGGTAGGTAGGCAGGGTATGCAGGTAGGTAGGTAGATAGGTAGGCAGGCAGGCAGGTAGGCAGGCAGGTAGGTAGGTAGGTAGGTAGGTCGGTAGGTAGGTATGCAGGTAGGTATGCAGGTAGGTAGGTAGGAGGTAGGTAGGTAGGTAGGTAGCTCCTGTGTTTTGACACATTTTGCTTTCTCGCTCCCACCGCAGACAACCCTGCCTAGTTACGGTGTTCACGTGGTTGATGATTGAATATTTCTCTGTGAAGCTAATTAAACCTAAGGGAAAACAAATTCGAGCTTATGAACTCCTCAACGGATTTGGGCTTCAGAAATAAACTGTAAGTGTGAAAATACTGTCAGTGAGTCATTAAGGCAGGTTTCTCAGACCTGCAGCAGAAACCTGTCTGCGGTGCAGGGGGATTTCCTCTCAGACATGTAAGGCAAACATTAACCAATGATGTCATTCCGTGTGTTTCTATCATGAGTGGAGACAGAAAAAGATTAGCCTCTTTAAGGACAGAGTTGGCATCCTGTCTGGCATAAATCTGCATCGTCGTGAGGTGATCGCTGACCTTTCTTGCCAAAAAGGAGATTGCAGGCGTGACTGATAACATGAGTATGGATTAACAGTTTTCGGGTGGTGCCATTATGCATGCCTGCTCACTGGAGACTTTAATGGCATGGAGCCATCAGGAAGTGACATAAATCTCCATCTTGGAGCAGTTCCAACATGTTACCGACACACTAACTTAAGACAAACATTTCCTCTTGTAAATGCGCAGTAGTATTTCACCTTAAAAAACGTTAACAACAAGCACAAGCGCGACAGCTCCCATCACTCTTACCCACAGCTGGATGACCTTTGCATGATCTCAAGGTGAAATGTCACCCTCCCGGGGTCAAGTCTTACATTAATGTTCCTCTTGACACACACTTACAAGCAGAGAAACACTCCCTCTGATGCATGCACTGACACAAGTACACACTCTCCGGAGGGTCCAGGTGAACTGTGATCCTAAACATCGCTCCCCAGAGACCGTCATTGACCCCACACATCTTTGTTTTCCTACTCGTTCTCTTCCTCCTGAAGTCTCGTTCCCGATGTCTCACCATCTGAAACGTGAGACTCTTCTAACAAGATTGCGAGTTTGTTTACGTCTTTTTCCATTTATGCCATTTGTGGCGCCCCCCTTACTTTAACGTCAGTGTAAACAATGGTTTGAACCCCAAACTTTCTTTTCTTTGGCTTTGTTCAGCGGTGGAAGAAGTATTCAAGTCCTTTGCTTCATTTCAGCCACAGAAAGAAAGAATGAAGTTCATTGCCAAGAAAATATTCACTTACAATGAATGATCCCTGGTGTTTGTTGCACACACTTAAAGGCTCCATGTCTTGCTCATTTCTACTGACCATGATTCCATTGTTGAGGTCGACTAGAATAGATTCACATTGTTCAATGCTCCAAACTCACATTGGTTTCTCAAACAGCATCTCTGTATAGTCTGTGTATTCACAGAACTAGGGCCAACAGGGTGGGTGGAGGGGGTCTGGAGGACGGGCTTGGGCTGACAGCCAGGGGCACAGCGGAGGACCCGGAAGGGGTCTCGGGCAGACGGCCTGGGGGCAAGGCAGAGTTTGAAAAGGGGTTATGGAGGGGCGAAGGCAGTGGCAGGAAGAGTCAGGGGGCCGGGCCCAAGGGCGAGGACCGCGGCACTCAGGGGGCAGGGCTCGAGGGCGAAGACCGCAGCTCTCAGGGGGCCGGGCTCGAGGGCGAAACCGCGGCCGGGAAAGTCAGGGGGCCGGGCTCGAGGGCGAAGGCCGTGGCTCTTAGGGGGCCGGGATCGAGGGTGAAGACCAGCCAGCTCCGGAGGCCGGGCAGGAAGACGCTGACGGGACAGCGCCGGAGGCCGGGCAGGACCCGGTGTCGGAGCTGGTGGGACAGGCCTCGGCAGGATCCCCCACGGAAGAGGACCAGGACACGGGATTGGCAGGAACCCTGGCAGGAGAGCAGTCGGCGGGACCTCCAACGGGACAGGACATAGGGTTGGCAGGACCCCCGGCAGGAGGGTAGACGGCGGGACCTCTAACGGCACAGGACAAAGGGTTGGCAGGACCCCGGCAGGAGAGTAGTCAGCGGGACCTCCAACGAGACAGGACAAGAGCTGGCAGGACCCCGGCAGGAGAGTAGACGGCGGGACCTCCAACGGGACAGGACAAAGGGTTGGCAGGAACCCCGGCAGGAGAGTAGTCGGCGGGACCTCCAACGAAACAGGACAAGGAGTTGGCAGGACCCCCAGCAGAACCTCCAACGGACCAGGACATTGGGTAGGGACTTGAGACGTGACTCGAGAGGGGAACTAGAGAGGGAACTCCAGAGGGACTAGAGGAGAGACTAGAGGAGGAACTAGAGGAGGGACTAGAGGAGGAACTAGAGAAGGGAACTCGAGAGGGGACTTGAGAGGGGAACTAGAGAGGGGACTCGAGGAGGGACTAGAGAGGGGACTAGAGGAGGGACTAAAGGAGGGACTAGAGCAGGGACTAAAGGAGGGACTAGAGGAGGGACTAGAGGAGGGAACTCGAGAGGGAACTCGAGAGGGAACTCGAGAGGGGACTCGAGAGGGGACTGGAGAGGGGACTCGAGGAGGGACTAGAGGAGGGACTAGAGAGGTGACTAAAGGGGGGACTGGAGAAGGGACTAGGGAAGTGACTAGAGGAGGGACTTGAGAAAGGACTTGAGAAAGGAATTGAGTAGGGACTAGAGAAGGGACTAGAGAAGGGACTAGAGATGAGACTAGAGGTGGGACTTGGGAAGGGACTCGGGAAGGGACCAGAGGAGGGACTAGAGAGGGGACTAGAGAGTGACTAAAGGGGGGACTGGAGAAGGGACTAGGGGAAGTGACTAGAGGAGGGACTTGAGAAGGACTTGAGAAAGGAATTGAGTAGGGACTAGAGAAGGGACTATAGATGAGACTAGAGGTCGGACTTGGGAAGGGACGAGAGAAGGGGCTCGGGAAGGGACCAGAGGAGGGACTAGAGAGGGGACTAGAGAGGTGACTAAAGGGGGGACTGGAGAAGGGACTAGGGAAGTGACTAGAGGAGGGACTTGAGAAAGGACTTGAGAAAGGAATTGAGTAGGGACTAGAGAAGGGGCTAGAGATGGGACTAGAGTTGGGACTAGAGAAGGGACTAGGAAAGGGACTAGGAAAGGGACTAGGAAAGGGACTAGGGAAGGGACTAGGGAAGGGACTAGAGAGGGGATCAGAGAAGGGACTATGGCAGCTGGGGCCAGAGCTGAGTCTGGAACCATGGCTGCTTGGGCCAGAACTGGGGCTGTAACCATGGCTGCTGGGGCCTGTACTGGGGCTGTAACCATGGCTGCTGGGGGCTGAACTGGTTCTGGAACCATGGCCTTTTGGGCTCGTGCTACTAACCTGGCCTTGCGACTCCTCTTAGGAGCCGTTTGGAGGCTCTGTGGACCTCCAAAAGCCAGACGAGTACCAGCGAATGGAATCTGGAGACCTGAGTCTATCAGGATCGGGAAAACAAACCGTGAGGTAATCCAAAAGCCAGGCCGGTAAGAATTTAACCAAATCTTGATTCCTCAGCGTAAGGTGGACTGCATCTGCCAGAGCGGCATCTCGCTGCTGAACCCTGACCGCTCCATCGATGAGCGCAGTCAGACAAAGAAAAGGTATAATCCACTAGTTCCTGCTCAAACGGATCTGCTGGGCCCATATCGTGGGTCGGTTCGTAATGTTACGATGTGTGAAGCAGGAAGCAGGACCCAAATGCAGATTAATGTGACAAAAAATAGCTCCTTTATTACAAGGCTAACTATTAACAAACACAGAACAGAACACTCACCGCAGACCACGTCAACACACAAGACTAATCACACAAACAAGACACAGGGGAGGAGGGAGGAGAAAACACAGGGGCCACAGGTGAACACAATCAGGTAATCAGACACACCAGGGAAACTAACGACAGGGAACCACAGACAGATGTAACAAGACAAAACACAACGCAGACAGATCTTAACACGGCCGAAGTAAAAACAATAAGTGTGGCTTGATATTGAGTAAAAGGTTGATAACGGAATGGGTCTGCGGAGAGCGTTTCTCCGCCATCCCAACTCGTCTATTACCAGCGTTCAGGGAGCTCTATGCAAGTCAATGGGACTCCCTGCTAGTTAGCCAAGGGGTCCTGGTGTGGGAGGGGCTCCGCGGATTGGTCCATTTGGGCCAATCCGGTCATTTGTTGTTGATGTGGGTGTGCACACGTCACAGAACCCAGGAAGCAAACAATGGAGAAAGAGAAATGTCCACCGAGGCGTTCTGGGGCAGCAGACAGGTCTTCTCTGAGTTAGAGCTTTACTCGCTACAGGGTGCACTTTGAGGGTTTGTGACTGCAGACCGTTCACATGCAGAAAAACCTTCATAACACGAGGGGACGGGTAACAACCAGAAAAGCATGACATGGGCCCTCTAACGTATATATTTGTAATTAAAAAGGTAGGAAAAGTTAAATATAGAAAAGAAAAATCACCATTATATTCACGAAAGAAGGAAAATTAAACGTGTTTGATTAAAAAACTACTTTAAAAAGTGTACAATAAGACGTGCTCTTTGTATGTACTCTGTGCAAAAACCTTATTTTTCAACTAGAAGTGTCAGATAACTGAAAAGTACAAGTATCTCAAACGTCTTGACTAAATATAATTACATGTATGCCACTAATGGACATTTTTCTTAGCATTTAACCACATAACGGTAACGTTTCCCCCACATTCACTCATGCAAATGTTGTTTTTAGTTAGTTAGTTTTAGACAGACTGCCTAAAGTAAAGTAAAGTAAAGTAAAGCCTCAACCAAGGACCGTCTCTGTGTGGACAGATATTGGGAAATGGTGCTTATTTAGCGTTTGCATATCGGTTTCACAACAGATCCCACTGTATCGCCTCTGTGCTCTGATGCCAGCTGCCTCGTGTATATTTGATTATTCAACGAGAACGAGCCACAGGCCAAGCGTCTGTGGCTCGGCTGGATGCAAAACTCAAAACATTGAGGTTTGGGAATAAGACGAGACTCAAAAATCAAGACAAAGAGAGAGGAAATTAGGCAGAAGAAGTAGAAAAGGAAATAGGACACAGGCCCAGTGTCTCACTATTCTTCTTTTCTCCTGAGTTAACAACAATGCATCGCTGATTTCATCTGGCCTGGGACCTAATAATAGTTTGAGGAGTAGGAGGAGGGGAGGAGAGGAGGAGAGGAGGAGGAGGAGGAGGAGGAGGAGGAGGGAGGAGGATAGGACGACCGGAGTGGAATGTGTGGGGGCAACTTCTGAAGCAATTGGAGTCAGGACTCAGAGAGACACGAGGAGAGCTGGAGCTTTGATGGCAAACACTGACGGTTTATCTGGAGCTTCGGCCGGAGAATTCACAAGACATGTCCCGGGCCACGGTCTGACCACACGGTTGAGCTCCAGGTTTAAGTTCAGAGAGAATAATCAACATTCTTCAATAGACTGAACAGCTGCGGACCACTGAATCACAGTTGTTGTCGCTTACGGCCTCGGGGGTCATCTACACCCCCGAGAAGGATGTGTTCCCCAGGTGTCCCACAACAATAACTATCTCTGACGGAGAGCTGCCCGGTCACAAAACTGGTAACAACAACAAAATGCTAGGGCAGCCCCTCCTTACGATAAAGCTTATAGTTAGGGCTGATTAGATTCAGCCCCCTAGTTTAGCTGGCTATAGGCTTAGACTGTCGGGGGACAAACTTACTTCTTCCTTCTCTCTGTCTGTACTGTGTACTCTCATGTTCCGAATAACCCAGCTTCCCCACATGTCTTTTTGGTGTCTATCTACGCTGGGATCCTGAGTCGTGGCTGAACCTGAGTCCTGAGTCCTGGATCCTGTGTCTTGGATCCTCTATCCTGAGTCCTGAGTCCTGATCTGAGTCCTGGACTTCGAGTCGTGGCTGAACCCGTCTCTGCGGTCCTGCCCTGACTCTCGTCATGCTGCTTCCCTGATGGCTCCACAGATTGTAGCTGACATCCTCGTGGATTCATCTTCTATTACAGACATATCGGTCTATATGCTGTAAAATGTATTATCTCTTGGATTTACACACGGCATCTATTGCACGTCTGTCCGTCCTGGGAGAGGGATCCCTCCTCTGCTTGCTCTCCCTGAGGTTTCTCCCATGTTCCCTTTAAACTGTGGGTTTTCTCTGGAAGTTTTTCCTTGTACGATGTGAGGGTCTGAGGACAGAGGGTCTAAGGACAGATGGTCTAGGACAGAGGGTCTAAGGACAGAGGGTCTAAGGGCAGAGGGTGTTGTATTGTCATACTGATATTCTGTACTAACTGTGAAGTCCACTGAGACAAATGTAACGTGTGATATTGGCCTAAATAAACATTGATTGATTGATTATGGGAGATAACGGCTGTTCAAGGTCGGTCAGCTGCGTCAGAGGGTGAAGGAGGACATGCAGAAAGAACGGAGGAGGATGTAACGTGTTCTTCTTCTTCTTAATACTCCTGTCGATCTGTATCTCTGGTTCTAATGAGCTCCTCCGGCTCAGGGTCAGCAGCAGACAGTCGAGCTGCTTCTCTCAGCTGGCGCTCATAAGCCCTCTGACTCTGAAGGTATTACAAACAATCCTGTTTCTTCTTTATTACAAACAGGGTCAGCGCCCTGGGATAAAGTATGTGTTTGTTAAAAAATCCACACTTCCTTATAAATGTAAATACTTAATGATTGTATTCCTTTCTACTTTATAAATCCTACTTTATCCTATTATATTGCTCGTTGTTTTATTCTAAATACTTGTTTGTGTGTATGAAAGGGGCTTCAAACTGCATTTCATTGTGCAATTCTGTATAACTCTGACCCTTTTCTATCCTTGTAAAGTGGCTTTTAACACTGGTAAAAGCTCTTGATAAACACAATGCAATATTAATATTATTATGATTGTATTATTTATGTTTTAATATCTCATCGGTGATTTTTCTGTAAAAAAAGAAAAGTATTATTTTGACGGATCCATAGGACACTTAACATTAGCTAATGTACCCAGAGATATTGTGTTATTATTTAAACCAAGTGTGGTTCCATGCATTTTGTATGTAGATGAGATCGATTCCTCTCGCTGTTAAGGCTGCAAAAGGTCATTTAACGAGCCTATATCTAATCTGAGAGAGGGCAGAACAGCTCGGTGTCGTCGTGCAGAACAGCTCAGAGATTATTGGTTTTAACCTTCCGCCCGCAGAACTTAAGAAACGAGAAACCCGACACCTGATCCCGACCTGCAGAGGCAGATCATGGCACCATGCGAGACGGGGGAAACAGTGGAAAATTAGCAAGAGAAACATCTCCCATACGAGCATCTGATAATCCCACACATGTGCTGCAAACAGATCGTCATCAGAAGAGGGGGGAGAAGGGAAAGTAAGACATGAAGGAAAGTTAGAGGGAATAAAAGAAAAAGCTAAATAAATAAATTCAAACAAACACAGATTTTATATTAGTATAGATGTGTGTGTGTAATCTATCGCTCTGATTCTATTTAATGAATACTTCTAAACAAGTAACACAAACACATCATGATGTGGTTTAATCCTCTATTCAAGTTTTTAATCAAGCCTCCTATTCTCTTCCTTCCCCCCCCCCCCCCCTTACTTTGGTGCTCGCGGTCAAATTTGACCGTTGTTGTTTTAACTGCTATTACATTAACCCAAAAACCATTAATCATCACCAAATTTCATTTAACACCCTTTCAAACTGTACATGTTGTATCAGACTACTAGTATACATGAAACACTGCAGTATTATTCCCCAACAGAAAAGCCAAATTCTGGAAAAAAAAGTCAAAATCAAAAAAAGAAATTAAATTCTGAGAAAAAAATGCATATTTGAGATGCATTGTGGGACATGTAGTTTATGGGTAATGTGCTTCTGTAAAGTGGCATGTAACCGAATAATAAACATATTATATTCTTTGCAAGCTCTTGTGGGGCCACAGAAAATGAAGTCACCACTGATGTATTCTGTCCGAGTCAAACAACATGTTGTTGTTTCAGGAAAACTGGAAATCAAGTCTTTTGTATACAGGAGTTGTATTGGTTGGAAATTGAAACGTGAATACATTTCCTACAGTCCAATTGATATCTTCTTTGACAATGTGACGTAATACAAGTGAAGTGGCACGTTTCAAACCATTGGGGTCTCAAACTCAAGGCCCGGGGGCCAAATCCGGCCCGTGACTTCATTTGATGTGGCCCCGCAAGAGCTTGCAAAGAATATAATACGTTTATTATACGGTTACATGACGATTTACAGAAGCAGGTTGCCCATAAACTACATGTCCCACAATGCATCTCCTTTTGTGAAAGAGACTTGCAATTATTTGCCCTGGACTTCTGCTTTCAGACGTAATTAATTACTAAGTTATTATCCTATCCGACAATAATCCAATTCAGAGGCAATAATGTCATATAATACATTATTTTATATATTTATATAGTTACAACCGGCCCTTTGAGTGCAACCTTTACGCGAATGTGGCCCGCGATGAAATGGAGTTTGACACCCCTGCTTGGTTTGTGTCTAATATATGAAAGCCACAATACTCAAGGTCTTTGCAGTTTACCTACAGTTGCTGTTTCCATTGGGACTGTGCTCGCCTGCGACCTGCCTCTGCAAACAAACAAGCTCTCCTCTAATCTGAGCATCTGGTGGGAAGTCACAAAGAGTCAATATTAGTCCGTCTGGCAGGCTGTGATCAATACGGTCGGATGCTTTCACACAGATGATAAGAAGCACAGTTAAATGTGAGAACTTAGAGATTTTAGAGGAGTACATATTGCATCTCTGACTTGATACAAAAGCACAGCCTGAATCACATGTGCACAATAGGGAAGAGCTATTCCCGTGGACAGCATTGATTGACTGCTACCTCCAGAAAATGGTTAATTCACCGCCATCGTCATCGGCCTTTTTAGGTTAAATTAATCACGACTGCAACTTCTTCTCAATCTGCACATTTCCTTGGATGCTTTGCCATATTATGAGCCAATAAAAAACAATTAGCAGGGAGTGGAAGTGCTGTTCATGTGCTACGATAGTTGATGTCTGTCAGAAGACTCTCCGTATAAATAGTGTGGGCGAGTGCGTCACTCTTAATGGTCCCTGAGGAGTTTAGTTCTTCTCATTTGGCTTCGTTAGTCGCTCTACTGAAAGATGCTAATACAAATCCACGTTCCTGACTCGCATACGAATGTCATCATAATATACTTGATTTAAATCTGGTCCAAATCCAGATAACTAACAGGTTTCATTGTCGTTCATGTGTTGTGTTGCCATGTAGGAAATGCTAAATATCAGTTGTCAACAGAGAGTTAAAGCAGACCAAACAATACATACACATGAAAATACAGCTCTGATGTGGTTTTGAAACTTTGCTTTAACCCGTGTTGTCACGATCATGATCGGAGCCCTTCATTATTTTAAATTGTGTTTGCATGCTATGCAAATGTGTGTTTCATCAAATTACCATCTGGGACCAAGAAGTTGTATTCGAGCGTAGAAGAACTGCCGTGACGGCGGGTCCCATGTGACGTCTGGTGTGTGCACAGTAAGGAGGACGTTACACACGAAATGGTACGATCTGTGTTTGGGAGAAGTAGATTCTAGGTCCACTGTAAGTAAGAAATGCTAATAGCTATTTCGACATACTTAAAATGATGCCAATACACAACAATTGCGATGACAGATTTAAAGAAAGCAGGTCAAAAGTCAACACGGATTTGAACAACTCTTGTAAATGACTAACATACAAAACACATTTGCTATCCTCAAAACTTCATTCACAGAAACACTTCTAAACCGTCTTAATTATAATGTCCACTATTTCAACTATTACTAACTCTGGTTGGTCCAAAATAAACCCTTAATTCACAAAGGTACACATTTCTGTGGACCGCTGAGGTGAGGTGACTGAAAGTCTACAAGCTCATCTTCGTTGTTTCCAAATCAGCGACAGCATATGCATTTGGTGCATGGGATTGTGGGTATTTTAGGAGCACTCAGGATTAAGATAATTGCAAATCCTCTGAACGAAGAACTCAGTCTCCAGAAGAATTTGAAAGAACCTCAGAACCGAACAGACTTCGGTTTGGACTCTATGACGTAACGTCCTTAAAAGCCAGCCGTCGAATGATCCATCCTTAGCTTTGAGAAACACCACAGTATAATTAATGTCCTGAAAGCGGTACAGGAACCAAAAGGTCCACGTCATGTTGGATCTGGCCTGCAAGTCTTTTGGCTTTGGGAGGAATCAAATGAACCTGAAGAAAAACCACAAAGTCACAGAGAGAGCAAACTCCACCCAGAGCGACATCCAGAGAAACACCCAGGACTTATTGCTGCGAGGCGACACTGCTAACCGCTACGTCGACGTCACGTTCAAAGCTTTACTGATGTCACCTTCAGGGACTTGTGGGTACGACAGTTTCCTCGTACTGCCATTTGCTCTTCACAGTAGAGAACAGATAAACAGTAACCAGGAACCAGAAACATTTACAACCCTCGTCCTGCTTCTGTTCGCCCAGACACACACTCCCATTACTACACTTACATCTCGTAAAAGGTCAAACCACAAATCTCTGCGTTGAGTCATCACCAAAAATGGAAATCTTTCACTCAATGCGGAAAACAAACTGGGAGAAAACAGCAATAAAAACCGGGGCCGTTTGTCATCATTTCCCGCTGCCGGTAGCTGTGGACAGAATGAGAAAGTGGTGGCGGTAGCTTGGGACGTGACGGTGCATCTCAAACAGGGCGAAATACACCCAGAAGGGAGGGGACGTGTGGCAGCGACACAGCCCCAAAACAGTGCACCATTCTGGGACTCGGGGGTGGACTGAGGAGGCCCCCTGATCTGAAACGTAGCGTGGAGGTGGAGGTAACAGATGGAGCTGGAGGCAGGATATCTGGGTAGTGTTGAGCGGTGTGTGTGTGTGTGTGTGTGTGTGTGTGTGTGTGTGTGTGTGTGTGTGTGTGTGTGTGTGTGTGTGTGTGGACTGCAGGACACAAGCCATTCGTTACACAAGAGACAGTTACAAACCAGGCTAAATGAGGCTTATCCGAATTCTGGATGAAGGTGTGTGTGTGTGTGTGTGTGTGTGTGTGTGTGTGTGTGTGTGTGTGTGTGTGTGTGTGTGTGTGTGTATGTGTGTGTGTGTGTGTGTGTGCATGCGTGTGTGTGTGTGTGTGTGTGTGTGTGTGTGTGTGTGTGTGTGTGTGTGTGTGTGTGTGGCCTAGCATTACTATACTTGTGGGGACCTAAATCTGTTTACACAGTTAGGTGTGGGGACTCGCCGCCCTTATGAGGACAAATTGGAGGTCCCCATAAGGGGAATCATTAATTTTAGGGTGAAGACTTGGTTAGGTTTAGGATTAGGGTTAGGGTAAGGGTAAGGCCTGTGTTGGTTATGGTTAAGATAAGTCTCCAGGAAATGCATGTAAGTCAATGTAATGTCCCCTGAAGTGATGTATACATGGTATGTGTGTGTGTTGTGTGTGTGTGTTATGTGTGTGTTTTTTAAAAAGTGTTTGTGTATGTGACGCAATGACACACAAGAGCTTGTGTTTCTCCGTCATCACACTCACAAAAGCCTACGCGACAGACGATAATCTCAAAAGTCGTGCGGCCCAGAAAAGAAAAATAAATCTGAATTGAGCTCGTTACTTTTTCCACAACGACAACATTGTTTGTCCGACTCCTTATTCTAATACTATATGCACGGCCCGCTTTTATTTGGAGATGTCCCTGACCTTCTTCTTCTTCTTCTACGCCTCCTCGTCTCCCTTTTTGTGAGCTTCATTTTCCAGAAAGGGCAATACGTTGGACATAATTGAGTACACACAGGATAAGCAGATTAATTAAAGCTCCTAGCTCAACACAAACACTGTCAAATGAGCTTTCTTTCGGAGCATCAAGAGTAATGACGTCTGTGCGGAACTTTATTCAAATACAATAATCACCAAAACCCGGCGTTACAGTCGGTTTTCTAAACAAACAAATTAACTTCTTGCTGTGGATTTACTCACAAAAATATCTTCTTTCTTCTGCGTCCAACGTTTCTCTCAGTATTTAATTTAGTAAAATTGTTATTGACTGATGAAAGACTCGGACTGTATCATATCCAGTGACGCTGGACTTAAAGGTGGGGTAGGTAGGAATGGAGAAACCGGCTCGAGTGCGCGACAATTAGAAAATACACAACCGGAAAAAATCTGCCACTTCCTCACAGAGCCCCTCCCCCAACACACACGAACGCGCACATGACCAACGAGGGCACGAGATGAGCTTGTGCCCCGATGGAAGGCTGACAGGCAGGTAGGTAGGCCATCCAGTTACTTTAGCCGGCTCAGATGATTGGTCGAGCTTTTTACAGCGCCCCGGCTTCCACAGATTACATATTTGTAATGTATTTATTGTCAAAGCACTTCAGATATTCATTGCTATCGGGACGTTAAGAGCATTCCATGGAATATAACAACAAGTGTTTCTGAAGTGAATTACCCCACCTTTAAGAGTGTCCCTTTAGCGAGAAAGATGCCGGTTATCGAAAGAACTAGCCGAATACATAATAGAGACAACCTTAGCTAACCTTACGAGGTTTACATTTGATCTTTTTCTCCCAACATCTTGTGTTTATATACTATAAAAGATGTCGTCCAGAACACTGATCATGTTTAATGTGGACAGAAGCAGGACAAAAACAGTGTGTGATTTCTGAAGTTACTGCAGAGAGTCTCCAGATGCAGTCGAACATATCATCATAGCTTTCCATCTCGAGCCGGTTTCTCAAACTTACCTACCCCACCTTTAACACTCATATTCACACTTTGAGATCTGCCAATTCAACCGCAGTCGAACACTGGTGGAAGATTTGTTGTTGTTTTGTTCTGCAGAAACGTTCACAGCCAGTGTCAGAAAACAACAACTGACCCTCGATCACAGGCATTGTCCAAACTGAGACCACAACTAAAGAAGTAGCTTGTAATAAAACTCTTAGTATAAGCAGGGTTCAACAGATACTGTTCAGCAGATTAAATACAGACCGGATCGTCCACTTTGAGGGATTCCTGCATGAGATTAAAGGCCAATCACTCGCTGTCTTATTCAAATTAATAATAATAATAATTAATGCTTTCATTCACACGGTGCTAACGTCAACTACTTTCAAGGCCTTAAACTCGGCCGATTCTTTCATCTTGCACATCAAATCTGAACACATATGTAACAATGAAAGGCCCAACATTGGCTTACATACTTTTATCAGCAAGCCTGAAAACACAAGCGACATCTGAGTGTACTTCTACTGGCTTTTCAACACCGATCCAGCTTCTCTAAAGGCTTGCTCTCTGGTGGATTGCAGAAGGCCAACGCACACGACGAGGGGGATAAACCCATGACAGGTCAGATTAGCATTTCTAGTTTTCTTTTCTTACTTGGCAATCAGATTTTGGATCAACACATATTTTCCAAAAGCTATTAAGATTTTTTTTCTCCAGCAGCTGCTTCAACACAATGACTACGCAGGACACATGATTACATTCATGCTTTTGCCCCCGTTAGCAGCTCTCCTGTGTTTTTAATAACTACGGTGGCCTACAGGTGCCAACGCTCTACAACGGCCCACAACATTTCCCTTTGGAGAAATTTTTTTTAAAGTCGTCAACTGTACGTTTTATCAGCTTATTTTAAAACATTTTTCATCACATTATTCATTCCCATGTTCTGGCCAACTCCGGAATCCCTGAACGTCTCCAGGCTCTCTGGTCCTAACTGTGTGCGTCACTTTTGTGTGTCCCCTGGTTTCCGTTGTGTTTTGAGCTTCTTGAAGGGTTGTGTTTATGCAATGCTTTTAGTAACCATGCGTTTTCATTTCCATGTGCTTTGTCGCATTGGTGTTTTTATATTTGCGTTGTTTCTGAAGCTGCAGCGTGTGTCTCTTAGAGGAAAGGTTTTGGGCCGCTGTAATGCACCTCCGTAATTAACCTTCCACTGGGCGTATTGTTTTATTGTAAGTGACAGCATGTTGCTTGACTATACTTGTAAATACTTGTTTACATTTTCAAATGCAAAAGAACAGCAGCAGGACAGAAGTCTTACCAGGAAAGACGCACACATGAGGGACAACAGCTGGAGCGCCTGTTAGGGAAAATAGGGCGATAGAGAGAAGCAGATTTAACCGCTAATTCCCGCCGTTGTCATGGGAAACGTGAGATTGCTGGCAAACAATGGGGATTAATAAAGCTTTGTGTTATCTTATCTTATCTTAAATGCTTGAAGGAGGATCAATATTAAGTCTAAAGCTTGAACAACTCGCTTCTGTTTCTCTCTGACCTCTGAACCCTTATTAGTTTCAACACTGTAATGCACTCCATCTCTCCGCCTCCTCGATCCCTCCTTCCTTCCAATCCTCCCCTCGTTCTCCCTGTTTCCTCCATAATGAGGTTAATAAAGTGAGCAGAATGGATTCTCCAGATTCCCATGGCAGGTTGCCTGGCCTCCGCTCCGTCTCTCGCTCTCTGTGTGCTACAGGGAATCATTCACTTAGCCTTATCGCTTTACACCCACGCTATCTGTGCACACACACACACACACACACACACACACACACACAGGCCATGCAAACACGCTGATACTGATAGGAGGCGTGTTTACATGGAGGTGGGAAACGCAGAGATTGCAGGCCAGGTTTGCAAGAAGGAGATCGAACAGAACATCCTTTCCAAATGTTTCCAAAAAAAAGTCCATATTCCCACCGTCGCTCGATTGCTCTAGCAAAGGTCTCGAATCTAATATAACGTAACGAGGCCGATCACTCCATCAGACAGTGAGCAGGGAACATGCTGTCGTTCCATCAGGACAAGTTTCTCAGGGGTGATGAGAGAGAAATGGGCAGATGGGAGGGGGACGGAGGGCGGGCTGCAAGTCCAATTTGTATCCAGTTTTAATAAGTTAAGCCTCTACATACCACAGGATGGTACTTTGTGGTCCCGTGTTGAACATTACATCGTTATATAAGAAGAGACATGAGGAAGAACATGGCGAGTAAGAAGTATTCACTTTAGCAGGGTTGATTTACATTCGCTGACCACGATGCACCTCTCCCCCGCCATGAATGGGAGAATTAATCTGGGTCAGCACTTTAAAACTGCTGATGAAAACCAGGCCAGTGGTGCGTCTTAATGGGAGCGATGGGGCACATCTGGAGGCCATCAGAGGAACAGGTAGTGTTCCCAGACCCAAGATGCCTTTAACCAGGATGTGTGCTGAGGAGCAGTGGAATGTAACTTATGATAAAGTGTATTTACATTCACACTTAGAATGAGGCTTATTATAATCCTTTTAATGAGGGTCTTATAGTCAGTCAAATGCTTACGTATGTGTCATAGAAGTGGAATCAATGCCTCACTTAAAGCAGAGGTGGGAAGTAGTGGAGTACAAATACTTTGTCACGTTACTTAAAGGTGGGGTAGGTAAGAATGGAGAAACCGGCTCGAGTGCGCTAGAATTTGAAAATACACAACCGGATCAAAATCTGCCACTTCCTCACAGAGCCCCTCCCCCAACACACACGGACGCGCACATGACCAATGAGGGCACGAGATAAGTTTGTGCCCCGATGGAAGGCTGACAGGCAGGTAGGCCGTCCAGTTACTTTAGCCGGCTCAGATGATTGGTCGTGCTTTCTACAGCGCCACGGCTTCCACAGAGGATATTTTCGAATGGATTTATTGTCAAAGCATTTCATGTATTCCTTGCTATCGGGGTGTTAAGAGCTTTCTGAAGTGAATTACCTACCCCACCTTTAATGGAAAATGTTGAATGCAGGACTTTTACTTGTAACAAAGTACTTGAATACTAAAATGTAGTATTGCTTATTTTACTTAAGTACAAGATCTGAGTACTTCTAACACCACTGCCAATAACTGTACTAATGTGTTAGTGTGTGACCAATAACTTGTATAGAGGAACATGGATATATGTGGCTACACACACACACACACACACACACACACAAACCTTTGCACACACAGCTGCATAATCATCAGTCTTCATGTAAAAAAAAATCTGTCTTATACAATTTAGTCCCATAAACGCTTATTTTTTAAAGAAATGTTACTTATTTACTCAGTTTATATTAACTTGTTTCCTAACAGATGACATACACACAAATTGTATTACAATAAGACATTGTTTATCATCATTCAAACTATTCATAGTAATCACTTAACCCTAACCCTAACCCTAACTAAAGCCTTACCGGCATAACCAGGTGTGTTTTCAGAAAACAAGAGACATTAACTACATTTGAAAAGTATTGCTTTTTCTCCAAATCAAACAACTCCCACGTTGTCAAGAGGAAGGAGATGATATCATCGTTTTTGATTGGGATTTAAACCATGTTTTAGGGGCTTATATTATCAATGAAATGTAGGATTCTTATTTGACGTTAATGTTTTTACAGTGTGGTTCAGTTACATTCACACAAGGGTTTGAATACTTCCTCCACCGCTGACTGGCAGACAGTCTCTTGAAAGTGTTAAAAGAGTGATGAAGTCGGTGTCTAAACTCAAACGCCTCCCAACCAAACTACGCCACGAAATACGTTGTTGGTGAAGTCAAAGCGCTGCAGGAGTTTAGCCAATGAAGCACATGTGCTTTTCTGCCTTGGCTGCATCGGCAGAAGAGCTTGAATAATGAACACAATGGAAGAAGCCGGGTGAAACTGGGAGCAGAAGGGACATAAACGAGATGGAGGCTGTACCTGCGAATGAATAACCACATTGCAATCCCTTAATACAATTAGCCAATTAGCTGAGAGGAGTGCCGTGCCAGCTGCAAAGATTCGTTCCGGCCTCAATCGAGTCATTCCCATTCATACAAACTGGCATTGAACGCGGTATCAAAATGGAAAGTGCCTGATTGAGTTTAGAGAGGAGTAGCTCTTGAGGAATTAGGGAATAGGAATACTCTCTTTATGGTGGTAGCGGTACAACACTTGGATGTGAGACTCGCTTTCTCGGCATTACGCAGCGACCAATCGGATTCAAGCATGATTCCATCACCCTTTCTCCAACAATTCCACTTTGTTAAATCCTTCTCTCATCTTTCAGACATAGTCTATACATCCGTGCATGGTTTTTCCATTAGTCAGCCACTCTATACATCTCTCAGAATATCTTCATCTCTTATCTCTGTCCTCATCCCCACCATCCCACTCTTCGGGCAAACTTAATTTGGAGTCATAATTTCTGTCAGCCGTCTTATGGGAAGTGGCGGGATAGCTTTTTAAAGGGGCCCTATTATGCTTTTCGGGAGTTTCCCATTTCATGTAGTGTGTTGGGAAATGTTTGCGTTGCAGCAGCATAAAAAACAACGCAAAAAAAACAACGCATTTCTACTCTTAATAAGTCATTAAGAGTAGAAATAAACAATACTAGAATTTAAACATCTCAACATAGAATTAAAGCAGCATTACAAATGAGAAAAATATACATTACTGTAGGCCATGAAGATAACAACATAAACACTGACAATAAAGTAGAGACACTACATACTGATATACACCTGAACATCAGCAGGAGAGGACTCTTTAAAGTAGAGACACTACATACTGATATACAGCAGAACATCAGCAGGAGAGGACTCTTTAAAGTAGAGACACTACATACTGATATACACCTGAACATCAGCAGGAGAGGACTCTTTAAAGTAGAGACACTACATACTGATATACAGCAGAACATCAGCAGGAGAGGACTCTTTAAATTAGAGACACTACATACTGATATACACCTGAACATCAGCAGGAGAGGACTCTTTAAAGTAGAGACACTACATACTGATATACACCTGAACATCAGCAGGAGAGGACTCTTTAAAGTAGAGACACTACATACTGATATACACCTGAACATCAGCAGGAGAGGACTCTTTAAAGTAGAGACACTACATACTGATATACACCTGAACATCAGCAGGAGAGGACTCTTTAAAGTAGAGACACTACATACTGATATACACCTGAACATCAGCAGGAGAGGACTCTTTAAAGTAGAGACGCTACATACTGATATACAGCAGAACATCAGCAGGAGAGGACTCTTTAAAGTAGAGACACTACATACTGATATACACCTGAACATCAGCAGGAGAGGACTCTTTAAAGTAGAGACACTAGATACTGATATACACCTGAACATCAGCAGGAGAGGACTCTTTAAAGTAGAGACACTACATACTGATATACACCTGAACATCAGCAGGAGAGGACTCTTTAAAGTAGAGACACTACATACTGATATACACCTGAACATCAGCAGGAGAGGACTATTTAAAGTAGAGACACTACATACTGATATACACCTGAACATCAGCAGGAGAGGACTCTTTAAAGTAGAGGGACTACATACTGATATACACCTGAACATCAGCAGGAGAGGACTCTTTAAAGTAGAGACACTACATACTGATATACACCTGAACACCAACAGGAGAGGACTCTTTAAAGTAGAGACTACATACTGATATACACCTGAACATCAGCAGGAGAGAACTCTTTAAAGTAGAGACTACATACTGATATACACCTGAACATCAGCAGGAGAGGACTCTTTAAAGTAGAGACACTACACACTGATATACACCTGAACATCAGCAGGAGAGAACTCTTTAAAGTAGAGACACTACATCCTGATATACACCTGAACATCAGCAGGAGAGGACTCTTTAAAGTAGAGACACTACATACTGATATACACCTGAACATCAGCAGGAGAGGACTCTTTAAAGTAGAGACAATACATACTGATATACACCTGAACATCAGCAGGAGAGGACTCTTTAAAGTAGAGACACGACACACTGATATACACCTGAACATCAGCAGGAGAGGACTCTTTAAAGTAGAGACACTACATCCTGATACACACCTGAACATCAGCAGGAGAGGACTCTTTAAAGTAGAGACACTACATCCTGATATACACCTGAACATCAGCAGGAGAGCACTCTTTAAAGTAGCGACACTACATACTGATATACACCTGAACATCAGCAGGAGAGGACTCTTTAAAGTAGAGACACTACATACTGATATACACCTGAACATCAGCAGGAGAGGACTCTTTAAAGTAGAGACACTACATACTGATATACACCTGAACATCAGCAGGAGAGGACTCTTTAAAGTAGAGACCACTACATACTGATATACACCTGAACATCAGCAGGAGAGGACTCTTTAAAGTAGAGACACTACATACTGATATACACCTGAACATCAGCAGGAGAGGACTCTTTAAAGTAGAGACACTACATACTGATATACACCTGAACATCAGCAGGAGAGGACTCTTTAAAGTAGAGACCACTACATACTGATATACACCTGAACATCAGCAGGAGAGGACTCTTTAAAGTAGAGACACTACATACTGATATACACCTGAACATCAGCAGGAGAGGACTCTTTAAAGTAGAGACACTACATACTGATATACACCTGAACATCAGCAGGAGAGAACTCTTTAAAGTAGAGACACTACATACTGATATACACCTGAACATCAGCAGGAGAGGACTCTTTAAGTAGAGACACTAAATACTGATATACACCTGAACATCAGCAGGAGAGGACTCTTTAAAGTAGAGACACTAAATACTGATATACACCTGAACATCAGCAGGAGAGGACTCTTTAAAGTAGAGACACTACATACTGATATACACCTGAACATCAGCAGGAGAGGACTCTTTAAAGTAGAGACCACTACATACTGATATACACCTGAACATCAGCAGGAGAGGACTCTTTAAAGTAGAGACACTACATACTGATATACACCTGAACATCAGCAGGAGAGGACTCTTTAAAGTAGAGACACTACATACTGATATACACCTGAACATCAGCAGGAGAGAACTCTTTAAAGTAGAGACACTACATACTGATATACACCTGAACATCAGCAGGAGAGGACTCTTTAAAGTAGAGACACTAAATACTGATATACACCTGAACATCAGCAGGAGAGGACTCTTTAAAGTAGAGACACTAAATACTGATATACACCTGAACATCAGCAGGAGAGCACTCTTTAAAGTAGAGACACTACATACTGATATACACCTGAACATCAGCAGGAGAGGACTCTTTAAAGTAGAGACACTACATACTGATATACACCTGAACATCAGCAGGAGAGAACTCTTTAAAGTAGAGACACTACATACTGATATACACCTGAACATCAGCAGGAGAGGACTCTTTAAAGTAGAGACACTACATACTGATATACACCTGAACATCAGCAGGAGAGGACTCTTTAAAGTAGAGACACTACATACTGATATACACCTGAACATCAGCAGGAGAGAACTCTTTAAAGTAGAGACACTACATACTGATATACACCTGAACATCAGCAGGAGAGAACTCTTTAAAGTAGAGACACTACATACTGATATACACCTGAACATCAGCAGGAGAGGACTCTTTAAAGTAGAGACACTAAATACTGATATACACCTGAACATCAGCAGGAGAGGACTCTTTAAAGTAGAGACACTAAATACTGATATACACCTGAACATCAGCAGGAGAGGACTCTTTAAAGTAGAGACACTAAATACTGATATACACCTGAACATCAGCAGGAGAGGACTCTTTAAAGTAGAGACACTACATACTGATATACACCTGAACATCAGCAGGAGAGGACTCTTTAAAGTAGAGACACTAAATACTGATATACACCTGAACATCAGCAGGAGAGGACTCTTTAAAGTAGAGACACTAAATACTGATATACACCTGAACATCAGCAGGAGAGGACTCTTTAAAGTAGAGACACTACATACTGATATACACCTGAACATCAGCAGGAGAGGACTCTTTAAAGTAGAGACACTACATACTGATATACACCTGAACATCAGCAGGAGAGAACTCTTTAAAGTAGAGACACTACATACTGATATACACCTGAACATCAGCAGGAGAGAACTCTTTAAAGTAGAGACACTACATACTGATATACACCTGAACATCAGCAGGAGAGGACTCTTTAAAGTAGAGACACTAAATACTGATATACACCTGAACATCAGCAGGAGAGGACTCTTTAAAGTAGAGACACTAAATACTGATATACACCTGAACATCAGCAGGAGAGGACTCTTTAAAGTAGAGACACTAAATACTGATATACACCTGAACATCAGCAGGAGAGGACTCTTTAAAGTAGAGACACTACATACTGATATACACCTGAACATCAGCAGGAGAGGACTCTTTAAAGTAGAGACACTAAATACTGATATACACCTGAACATCAGCAGGAGAGGACTCTTTAAAGTAGAGACACTAAATACTGATATACACCTGAACATCAGCAGGAGAGGACTCTTTAAAGTAGAGACACTAAATACTGATATACACCTGAACATCAGCAGGAGAGGACTCTTTAAATTAGAGACACTACATACTGATATACACCTGAACATCAGCAGGAGAGGACTCTTTAAAGTAGAGACACTAAATACTGATATACACCTGAACATCAGCAGGAGAGGACTCTTTAAAGTAGAGACACTAAATACTGATATACACCTGAACATCAGCAGGAGAGGACTCTTTAAAGTAGAGACACTAAATACTGATATACACCTGAACATCAGCAGGAGAGGACTCTTTAAAGTAGAGACACTACATACTGATATACACCTGAACATCAGCAGGAGAGGACTCTTTAAAGTAGAGACACTACATACTGATATACACCTGAACATCAGCAGGAGAGGACTCTTTAAAGTAGAGACACTAAATACTGATATACACCTGAACATCAGCAGGAGAGGACTCTTTAAAGTAGAGACACTAAATACTGATATACACCTGAACATCAGCAGGAGAGGACTCTTTAAAGTAGAGACACTAAATACTGATATACACCTGAACATCAGCAGGAGAGGACTCTTTAAAGTAGAGACACTACATACTGATATACACCTGAACATCAGCAGGAGAGGACTCTTTAAAGTAGAGACACTAAATACTGATATACACCTGAACATCAGCAGGAGAGGACTCTTTAAAGTAGAGACACTAAATACTGATATACACCTGAACATCAGCAGGAGAGGACTCTTTAAAGTAGAGACACTAAATACTGATATACACCTGAACATCAGCAGGAGAGGACTCTTTAAATTAGAGACACTACATACTGATATACACCTGAACATCAGCATAATATGGCTCCTTCAAAACCACTCATATTTTCCTATTTTTCAACCTTTCTCATCGTCATTTGTCTTTATTGTCCCCACTTCTTTCTCTAAATATCTTTGCCCTCCTCCCTCTCGAGATGCCGCCTCACCCCTGCCTCCCCTCACCCCTGCCTCCCCTCACCCTAATTAATTCTGCTGTGATTTAATCACCAAGGGGGAATCTTCCCAGAACAGAAAAGAAAGAGGGGGTGAGAGAATGTGGGGGGTTTAGGGAGGGGATCTGCATTAATCACCGCTCTATTTCTCAGCAAGAGGCCACGGAATGAAAGAACAACACAACAAAAACACGACGAACAAAATTGTTTACTTCGCCCTCACCTCCGCCGCCGAAACCCCGCGGGGGTGTGATTAGGAAAACAGAGCTCTTTCTCCCCCTTTTTTATTCTCCTTTCTTTGTTTTGTTTTTTATCTGTTGCCCCTCCTTGCTCCGATCGTTCCTCTTTGATGAAGTTGTGTAGAGTTCAGTGGGAAGCGGGAACACAAAGCACCATGGGAAGAGCAAACTTTGGGGGAATGGGCCGGGAAGAGAGAGTGTGTGTGTGTGTGTGTGTGTGTGTGTGTGTGTGTGTGTGTGTGTGTGTGTGTGTGTGTGTGTGTGTGTGTGTGTGTGTGTGTGTGTGTGTGTGTGTGTGTGTGTGTGTGTGTGTGTGTGTGTGTGTGGTCTAGCATTACTATACTTGTGGTGACCTAAATCTGTTTACATAGTCACGTGTGGGGACTGGCTTCCCTTATGGGGACAAAATGGAGGTCCCCATAAGAGGGATCATTAATTTTAGGGTGAAGACTTGGTTAGGGTTAGGATTAGGATTAGGGTAAGGTTAAGGTTAAGGTTAAGGTTAAGGGTTAGGCTTAGGGTTAGGCATGTGTTGGTTATGGTTAAGGCTAGGATAAGTCTCTAGGAAATGCATGGAAATCAATGTAATGTCCCCTGAAGTGATGTATACATGGTATGTGTGTGTGTGTGTGTGTGTGTGTGTGTGTGTGTGTGTGTGTGTGTGTGTGTGTGTGTGTGTGTGTGGTATCGGATCATGCGTATCCTCAGGAGTTCTCTCATCCCCAGCTGAATGTAACTTCCAAAGTGCGAGCGGTTCACCGATGTGTCACAGATCTCCGCGTCCTGTCCCTTCCCCTCCGAATGCTAATCACAATGTTTGTTTTCCACACAAAAAACACACACACAAAAAGGCTTGTCAAACTTCAGCGGGCCCGACTTAGCAGTGACTCAATCCTGGTTATGCACGCGTTGCCGGGGTAACCCACACTCCCAGGACGGGTGACAACAACGAGGGGATATGATGTCAGGAAGCTGCGACCTGATTGGACGACGCGGTCTGTGTCAAACAATATTTTCTACGTCTCGGACCTTTTGAATCTCAGCTTGGGTGGGATGCAAAATGATGGAAAGAGAAGGATGAGAGGAATATAAAAAGTATCATTTCACCGGAAGAGGAATGTGAGAATGTGGAACTAACCTGCAGGTCCGCTGCAACTCTGACTACTTTTAAATCCAGGCTTAAGACTATTATTTTTGAACTATTCACATCTCACACTGCACTGTAACTTGTATTCATTTTTATTATCTTTACTTTTTAATGTTTCTAATGTCTTAATATCTTAATATCTTTCATTTTTGTAAAGCACTTGGAATTACCTTGTGTTGAAAAGTGCTATATCAATAAACTTGCCTTGGGTGAGACGGAGGACATGTAGCTCCCCCACATGGGTGGCATGGGAGCAAAGTCTGTGTTGTGTGATCAGGGTGGGAGGGGTTTGGTAGTCACACTAACAATGGAGATGTCATCGTACTAATCTCCCCTCCCTACAGATACTTGACAAACCCACCCAGCCCAAACACACATGTCTTCACACTCTCCACATCACGTCAGATCACCGACACCATAGCTGCTCCCATGCAATAAAAGGGGGATTTAAATCCTAAACCGAGGAGGGGTCGTTGTCAAAGGGATGAAACCTGTCTGTGGAGGTATTTTGACGGATGCTACGTGAAAACAACCCCACATATCCTGAGCCTGTCTCTGATTGGCTGAAACACCAAACAGATCATTGCAGCATTACCCATAATCCCCTCTGTTTCAGCCCTGTTTCTAAAGTGCTGATTCTCTGTCTGTTACTTTAGATGAAAACAAGGAGCCCCTCCCCACGCCCCTCTGAGAGACATTTGGTTACAAAGAACTCAATGGAGCTCTAGAGGAGATTCAGGTGATAAGGGGGGGGGGGGGGGTTACCTTGTTGCTGATTGGCTAATGGTTACACAAGACAAAACATCGTTATGACATCACAAAGTGGCCAAAATCTGATCAGCTCATTTTCAGACAGGTTTTTATAGAAATGGATCAAAAAGAGAGAAAATCTTTGTTCCTGAAACTTTCAGAGTCTCTTTCCACAGAGGGGACACATGTTGATGTAGAAGAGACATGAAGAAGAGGGGACACATGTTGATGTAGAAGAGACATGAAGAAGAGGGGACACATGTTGATGTAGAAGAGACATGAAGAAGAGGGGACACATGTTGATGTAGAAGAGACATGAAGAAGAGGGGACACATGTTGATGTAGAAGAGACATGAAGAAGAGGGGACACATGTTGATGTAGAGGAGACATGGAGAAGAGGGGACACATGTTGATGTAGAAGAGACATGAAGAAGAGGGGACACATGTTGATGTAGAAGAGACATGAAGAAGAGGGGACACATGTTGATGTAGAAGAGACATGAAGAAGAGGGGACACATGTTGATGTAGAGGAGACATGGAGAAGAGGGGACACATGTTGATGTAGAAGAGACATGAAGAAGAGGGGACACATGTTGATGTAGAAGAGACATGGAGAAGAGGGGACACATGTTGATGAAGAAGAGACATGAAGAAGAGGGGACACATGTTGATGTAGAAGAGACATGGAGAAGAGGGGACACATGTTGATGTAGAAGAGACAGGAAGAAGAGGGGACACATGCTGATGTAGAAGAGACATGAAGAAGAGGGGACACATGTTGATGTAGAAGAGATATGACAAAGTGAATGTTGCATCTTTTAAAGAGGATATATAATGCTCATGTTCAGGTATTTGTACTTTGTGCCTCGAAAGTACACAAAGATTAGCATACGTGTATAAGTACAACATCTACAATGACTCTTCATGCAGAACGGCCAGATGCATTAATGTGATCATCATTTTAATTGTGCAGCTGGTAAACTTGAAGGACTTCTTATACTGCCGGGTATCTTAATGTATAATTAATTGCATGGACCTGCAAGGAAACTATGTTCTCATTCATAACACTCCGTTCGATGTCTCACTATGGGATGCGCCTCAACGCGTATGCAAACAGAAGCATCAATCTCATTACGCCAATTCTGATTGGCTGGTGATCTTGACGTCTACGTCAGGGAATCCACCCACCCTTTAAGTAGCTTGCGCTACGTCGCAGCGTCATTCAAACACCTCTTCTCGCTTCAGAGCACATCTCGAATATCATTCGGTCGGCGGGCGCTTGCCGGTTACTTTTTTGCTTTGCAGAAGAATTGAACAAATATTAACACACCAGTTAATATTGCAATTCGCCGTCACCCCCCCTCACTTTTCGGGCATTCTGCATTCGCAAGCCCGGGGAGAGTGGGCCCATATTCTGGAGCAAGAGATCCTCTCGCTACTAGACAAGAAAGCTATATCTATAATACCCTCCGAACAGAGTCAGAGCGGCTTTTATTCCAAGTATTTCCTCGTTCCCAAACGGGGAGGGAACGGGATTCGGCCTATACTAGATTTGAGGGCTCTGAACAAATATCTCAAAAGATACAAATTCAGAATGCTCACTCACACATCTCTGATGCGTCTCGTGCGCCAAAACGATTGGCTCCTTCTCGCACAGTCGGAGCAAGAGGTTATTACGCAGACGAATGTCCTCGTAAAACACCTGCTCGACCTGGGTTTCGTAATAAACACAGAAAAGAGCATGTTGTCCCCAGCCCAGACTGTACTCTTCCTGGGCCTACGCCTGAACTCGGTGCCCTTTACAGCCCGCCTGTCAGCAGAGAGTGAAAGCCTTCAGGGCTTGCCTCGCTCATTTCCAGCCACGCAAATATGTTCTCTTCAGATCATGTCTGTGGTTACTGGGGCTCAGGGCATCAGCCGTCCTGATGGTACGACTGGGACGCTTCCACATGAGGGAGTTTCAGCGCTGGGTAGCTGCCCTCAGACTGGACCCCACGCGTCATGGCGCGCGGAGAGTGATGGTCACTATGAAATGCGTAATGGCTCTGCGCCACTGGCTGCACCCGACTTTTCTAGTACGGGGCGTACCTATGGGTGCTGTCCTATCGCGGAAGGTGGTCACCACAGACGCATGTCTGACGGGCTGGGGGGGTATATACGAAGGTCGACCTGTGAGGGGTCTCTGGAGCAGAGACCTCCAACGGTCACACATCAATTATCTGGAGCTTTTAGCGGTGTTCCTCACCCTGAAACGCGTTCTGCCTTTTCTCAGAGGACACCATGTCCTCGTGAGGACAGACAACACGACCACAATATCGTATATAAACCGCCAAGGGGGTTTGCGTTCTCTCCAGTTACACATGCTGGCACGCAAACTGATCTTATGGAGCTGCGGACGTCTCCTCTCTCTGAGAGCGACGCACGTACCAGGAGTGATGAACCTCGGGGAAGATCTGCTGTC
The DNA here is from genome assembly GCA_023974075.1 of Chaenocephalus aceratus. NCBI lineage: Eukaryota > Metazoa > Chordata > Actinopteri > Perciformes > Channichthyidae > Chaenocephalus > Chaenocephalus aceratus. The sequence continues at coordinate 136,402 of JAMFTG010000100.1, read as the reverse complement.
CAGAGGTGCACCACTCTATGCAGACTGGACTCTACATCCAAGGATTGGGAGTCAGCTGTGGGTGTGTTACGGCCGAGCCGCGGTGGATCTGTTCGCATCAAAAGAAAATGCTCAATGTCAGCTGTTCTTTTCAATGCGCGATTTAAACGCACCGTTAGGCGTGGACGCGCTCGCGCACGCTTGGCCTCCGGTCCTTCTGTACGCGTTCCCACCCCTGGCTCTGATACCCCCAACTCTGGCCAGAGTGAGAGAACAACGCCACACACTTATCCTGATAGCTCCGCACTGGTCCGCAATGTACTGGCTGGCGGAGATATATCAGCTGCTGTGCGGGCAGCCGTGGCAGCTCCCGCTACGCAGGGACATACTGTCTCAGGTGGGGGGGGCGATCTTTCACCCACACCCTTGGCACTATGGGCCTGGCCCGTGAGTGGTACAATCTGAATACAGTGGGACTCCCTCAGAAGGTGATAAACACTATTCAGAGAGCGAGAGCTTCCTCCACCAGGTCCCTCTATGACTGTAAGTGGAGGGTGTTTGAGGAGTGGTGCCTTCAAGAAGGACACATCTCTTTTCAATGTCCTGTCGGAGTGATTTTATCATTTCTACAGGACTTGATCGATAAACACAGAGCTTTCTCTACGATCAAAGTGTACCTGGCTGCTATTGCTGCATGCCATGTGGGCTTTGAGGGAAAGACGGATAGCCAACGTCCTTTGGTCTGCCGTTTTATGAAGGGAGCTCGCAGGCTCCTCCCTGTCTCCAGGTCGCTGGTGCCCTTATGGGACCTGGCAGTGGTTTTAGATGGGCTCACTCGACCTCCATTTGAACCCCTGGAAGAAGCTGACATGAAACACCTGTCACTGAAGACAGTGTTGTTACTGGCTCTGGCATCTGCCAAGTGAGTCAGTGACATTCATGCGCTCTCTGTACATCCTGCATGCACTCAGTTCGCCCGGGGGAAAACGAGAGTGTTGCTGAAGCCCAACCCTGCCTTTGTACCTAAGGTGGTTGGCTCGTGTACCCCCATTGACATTGAGGCATTTCCTCCGCCGCTGTGTTTCTCTGAGGAACAGCGGCCGAATTTGCTGTGTCCAGTTTGTGCTTTACGCACCTATATGGACAGGTCAAGAGAGTTTCAATGCAATGACCAACTCTTTGTATCCTGAGCTAACCCTCAGAAGGGCAAGCCCGTTACCAGGCAACGGCTCTCCCACTGGATTGTGGAAGTGATTGCTCTGGCTTATACGAGTCAGGGATTGCAGGCACCAACGGGTCTGCGGGCTCACTCGACTCGGGGCCTGGCTACATCCTGGGCTTTGTTCAAGGGTGTTTCCATCCAAGACATTTGTGCAGCAGCGAGCTGGTCCTCGCCGCTCACTTTCGTCCGCTTTTACAGGCTAGATGTCTCTGCTCCAAGTGTGGCCCGCGCAGTGCTGGGTCCCGTGTTGAGACAGAGTTCTACCTGTTAAGTTCTGGTTGTTTTGGTGATTTACGAGATAAGCATGTCTAGCAATACGGGAGTTTCAATATCCCATAGTGAGAAATCGAACAGAGTGTTATGAATGAGAACTATAGGTTACTTACGTAACCCCAGTGTTCAGAGTAACATGAAGTGAGATGTCTCACCAGACGGCCCTCCTTGCTAAGGCGAAGCGAGAAGAGGTGCATATTTTGAATGACGCTGCGTCGTAGCGCAAGCTACTTAAAGGGTGGGTGGATTCCCTGACGTAGACGTCAAGATCACCAGCCAATCAGAATTGGCGTAATGAGATTGATGCTTCTGTTTTCATATGCGTTGAGGCGCATCCCATAGTGAGACATCTCACTTCATGTTACTCTGAAACTGGGGTTACGTAAGTCACCTATAGTTTTGTCACGTAATTGGTGTGGGGTTAAAAGCACAATATTTGCCTCCAAAAGTAGAAGTAGAAGTATCATGGAGTAGAAGTTTGAAGTATCATATAAATACTCCAGTAAAGTCCAAATTGTACTTAGGAACAGTATTTAAGTAAATGTACAGTATTACATTCCAAGTCATGTGATTGCAAACCTGTTTCCAACAAAATTATGTGCACACAAAACTAATCTACAATCTGTTTTTGTATTTTTTATTATGCGTGGTTAATTCTGTAAATGCTACATGAAAACAACCTCGCAATTTTAAATAAAGAGAATATATTATGCACATTTTCATGGTTCATATTTGTCTGTTGTGCTTCTACTGTGACATGTTTCCAATGGAGGCATTTCAGGCAGGTCTGGTAGAGGTTTGTCGATAACAAAATTATGTTCCCACACAACGTGTTTTGTGTATATTTGGTTAATAATATAAATTGAGAGCAAAGAGTACTTGTTAAGGGTGAGAAACACATCATATCAACATGTATTGCGTTGTTTAATGCATGCAGTCCTGAGGGTTTTATACACGGTTCTGTACAGTTCAGAAGAACAAACAAATACATGATGCTGAGTAGTTAAAAAAATCCCATTTCTGATCTTGCGCAGCTATAAAACAAGGCTGCGTCTTTGGCAATCAAGTGGATTTGAAAGCAATGATTGTATAATACCACATACAGCGTGAATGCAAACCCTCGACTACATCCAGTGAACCAACAGATCTGGAGTCAGACGGAGAGAGGGTGACTCAGGCTCTCCTCTCTTCCCGTCCCTCTCCATCTGGTTTGTGTTTGTGTGGAGGTCTCCCATCCTGCACCGACAAACCCCAAATGCTGCTGGTGCCAAATCCAGAGCGAGAGAGTGGAGATTCCCTGGACATGAGGTAGAAACATGTTCCCTTACTGAGATATGGTGGACTGGAAGGAGCTTTGGCATGAAGGGGAAACGCATTACATGCAGAGGTGGGAAGTAGTGGAGTACAAATACTTCGTTACTGTAAGTACATTTTTCTGGTACCAGTACTTTACTCCACTACTTATTTTTCTGACGACTTTTTACTTTGACTTCTGACATTTTGAACACAAATACCTGTACTTTCTACTTCTTACATGTTGAACCCAAATACCTGTACTTTCTACTTCTTACATGTTGAACTCAAATACCTGTACTTTCTACTTCTTACATGTTGAACACAAATACCTGTACTTTCTACTTCTCACATGTTGAATTCAAATACCTGTACTTTCTACTTCTTACATGTTGAACTCAAATACCTGTACTTTCTACTTCTTACATGTTGAACACAAATACCTGTACTTTCTACTTCTTACATGCTGAACCCAAATACCTGTACTTTCTACTTCTTACATGTTGAACACAAATACCTGTACTTTCTACTTCTCACATGTTGAACACAAATACCTGTACTTTCTACTTCTTACATGTTGAACACAAATACCTGTACTTTCTACTTCTTACATGTTGAACACAAATACCTGTACTTTCTACTTCTTACATGTTGAACTCAAATACCTGTACTTTCTACTTCTCACATGTTGAATTCAAATACCTGTACTTTCTACTTCTTACATGTTGAACTCAAATACCTGTACTTTCTACTTCTTACATGTTGAACACAAATACCTGTACTTTCTACTTCTTACATGTTGAACTCAAATACCTGTACTTTCTACTTCTCACATGTTGAACACAAATACCTGTACTTTCTACTTCTTACATGTTGAACCCAAATACCTGTACTTTCTACTTCTTACATGTTGAACACAAATACCTGTACTTTCTACTTCTTACATGTTGAACCCAAATACCTGTACTTTCTACTTCTTACATGCTGAACCCAAATACCTGTACTTTCTACTTCTCACATGTTGAACTCAAATACCTGTACTTTCTACTTCTTACATGTTGAACCCAAATACCTGTACTTTCTACTTCTTACAGGTTGAACCCAGATACCTGTACTTTCTACTTCTTACATGCTGAACCCAAATACCTGTACTTTCTACTTCTCACATGTTGAACTCAAATACCTGTACTTTCTACTTCTTACATGTTGAACCCAAATACCTGTACTTTCTACTTCTTACGTGTTGAACTCAAATACCTGTACTTTCTACTTCTCACATGTTGAACCCAAATACCTGAACTTTCTACTTCTTACATGTTGAACACAAATACCTGTACTTTCTACTTCTTACGTGTTGAACTCAAATACCTGTACTTTCTACTTCTCACATGTTGAACTCAAATACCTGTACTTTCTACTTCTTACATGTTGAACTCAAATACCTGTACTTTCTACTTCTTACATGTTGAACTCAAATACCTGTACTTTCTACTTCTCTCATTTCCCAAACAGCTGGTTCCTTTAGTCTGAATGTGTGTTGGTGGCGTGGTCATTATTCTTTAGAGTCACTGCGTGCCTATTGGTTGGAACACGATCCGTGTATCCATCACTTCCTGGTCTTCTCTAAAGAAGAGGGACCAATGGAAACGTTGTCATGTTGCCGTTGATCACCATGGAAACATTCATTAGCTAACAATGACATTATTGTTCTATTAATATAAAGGGAGGTCAGGTACTCTTTAAAGCAGCTGCTAGTTATGGGTACTTTTTACTGAAGTACACTTCAAAGCCTCTTTACTTTGACTTGAGTAAAGAAGTTTAGTCAGCACTTCTATTTTTAACAGAGTATCTTTAAACACGAGTATCTGTACTTCTACTTGAGTAAAAGATGTGTGTACTTTTGCCTCTCTGTTTCTATGCGGCCTTGGTTGGGATAACAGCTGACAGATCGTGGATTAGGTCAGGGGGAAAATATACCACCCTCTAACTTGGGCACTGATCCTTTAGAAAGTCTGGCTGGATAAGCGATGCCTCACATTGTCTTTGGATGTCAGGCAGCTTGGCATGTGGACGGTTTTCGCAGAGTGACGCAGAAGCTCATCGATCATCCCGACTTTCCAAAAGCTGTCGATATGCATCGGTGTGAGGAGGACGGCAGCCCAGACTGAGTTTAGGAGTTGAAGTCACCTCGGTAGACACCACAGAAAGCGTCACTGAGGGTGATGGAGTGTGTCCTCCATGACGGATGGCGACAGTATGAGAAATGTGTGGTCTTGGGTGATTAAGTAACTGTAGGTTGAGCAAAGCTAACGTCCTGGACGATCTCCCTTTTTCAGCCTCGTCCCTTTAGTGTTTGACACCTGATTGATGCTTTTTGTGTCCAGTATTGAACGTCTTCCTCTAAAAATATGTTTTCAGCCAGAAGGTGAAGCAAGTTTCTGCGCCAATTTGACAGCCATATGTGTGTGTATTCCCCCCTATTGACAATTTAACCAGATAGATGTCTATAGTTTGAGTTCTTCCTATCACAGAAGAACTCATAAATAGTCCGTTATTTGCTCCAGACTCTCTTCTGTTTCTCCTTATCTCTGTACACCTATCAGACAAATTTAACCTTGAAATAAGCATACATTATTCGCTTAAAGGTGGGGTAGGTCATTTTGGAGAAACCAGCTCGAGTGCGCTAGAATTTGAAAATACACAGCCGGAACAAATCTGCCACTTCCTCACAGAACCCCTCCCCCAACACACACGAACGCGCACATGACCAATGAGGGCACGAGATGAGTGTGTGGCCAGATGGAGGGCTGACAGGCAGGTAGGCCATCCAGTTACTTTAGCCGGCTCAGATGATTGGTCGTGCTTTTCACAGCGCCACGGCTTCCACGGATGACATTTTTTAATGGATTTATTGACAAAGCACTTAATATATTCATTGCTATCGGGATGTTAAGAGCATTCCATGGAATATAACACAAAGTGTATCTCGAGCCGGTTTCTAAAACTTACCTTTAAGTTGAAAGATTCTCAACTTCCTGAAACTGGAGTTGGAAACACTTACTTTTCCCATAAAATATGTATGTTTGATGTCCACTAAATGTCTCCTAATAACTGCTGAACAGTCCTGTCTTCACAATAGTGTAATGTCTACTTATTCCTTCCATATTAAAGGTATTTTAATTGGTAATGTTGGATAGGTAATCTGTACATTGAGATGCAATTAGGAGCCGCTACAGTATTGCAATAAATACACAGGGCATTGGTCACTGACTCCATTACACTTCTGTTCGCATGAGCAAAGGCATGACAAGGGTTGAGCGCCAAAACATATGTTTATCCCACATGGATTTAAGAAACACAATCAGACCGACCAAATGTTTTGCTCTTATTTCTCGGTTTGACACTGTGAGTCAGTTTTGCTCGTTTGTTTTATGCTTGGATTACTGGCATGAGACAAATCTAAACAGTTTCAAATCAGGTCGGGACAGTTTAAGGTCGAAGAAAGTCTCCTTTAAAACCCCTCACAAGCCAAATGACTGACTATCTGAAGGTGGAAACATAACATCAGGCCAACCTGTCTACGTGCTGAGAAGTCCATACGCATGTACATATAGGGAGTACACTCCAAACAGAAACAGCCAAGGGTTATTGAAGAGTGTAAGACATGATTTGGTTTTAATCCCCACTTGTGCCGCTTTTGGTCATCGTGCACCGTTGTTGATGATTTGATGTTCAGGCACGCAGCAACATGTATCCCTCTCACTCAGCCCAGCATGGTAAGACATGATCACGCTATTTTAAGCCGGCTGGAGTACAACATTTACCAGAAGTTATGTAACACATCTTTTATTCCCATGCAGTGTCATTTACTGTAAATCACTGGCAACATGTTTTTCCCACAAAAACACATCAAACCCCTTTTTGCACCGTAATTATCTCATGGTTTTGCTTCTGTTATATCACTACACGTGCCACTTATGTTGTCTCCGTCTCAGTGAATTGAACAAGCTTACAGTTTAGAATAAAGGGTGTCTGGTTTGGTAAAAGTTCCATAAGGTTTGGAGTACTTGTACTAGCATTCACCCCATTAGTATGTTTCATTTGGCAAGGTGAGAATGAGGCCATCTGTATGGATATTGCTGTAGCATCAAGTACGGATAGAACATGTGGGTATTACACACATATTGTGACTTACATTGTTTTGTTTTGAATGTTCTGACATGCCCAATGTAGCCCGACGCTCACACTGGCATACGTCAACATTTCCATGACAAAAATGATCTTACGTCATCCTCCAGAGACAGATGTATAAGTTTAACAGATAATGCACAGAGGATTTCAAGACACAATAATACAAATAAAGCCAAATCACTAACAAGGCTATTGGGGAGACGCCTCATTTCAGTCCAAGACATGTTTGAAAGAAAGACAGATCTGACATGTTTTATTATTGTCTCATTACTTACACGCAGGGGCGGACTGGCCATCTGGAGAATCTGGAGAACCACAGAACGGCCGGTCGTCAAGGGCCGTTGACGGGCGGCCGGCCCTTTAAAAAAAAAAAAAGGTTTAACGTCATCATTTAAGTTGCGCTGACGGCCGACAGAGGGCGACAGCGGCCGCTAATGCAGTTGTGTGGTTCTTATCTGTCAAATAATCACACACGAAGAAGAAAAAAGACCGGCCACAGGAAGAGAAGGGATTAGACGCCGCGGCAGACAGGGGCTGCAGTCGGATAGTTTAAAAATCAGCTCCTAAATTCTAACCCTATCTCCTATTCCTTGACCTCTGAGTGAAACGTCACGGGGTTAAGGGATAGTGGATAGGAGAATTCAAAAGGACTTAGGAGAAGAGACTGCTGTACTTTAGAGAATCCGAATGCACTTTCACTATCCGACGTGTTTATGATGCGCCAGCGGACGTCATTTTGTGCGTCTGCTGCTGTGGGGAAACCTATGGAAACCACAGTTTTCTATACAGCGGACTACAACATGGATGTTTAATAAGAACGAGGGACTACTGTGAACTCATCTAGAGACTCTGCACCGTGCTCTGATGCTGCTGCTTTGCTTTATGAACGTGGACAACAGAGAAACATATTCTTCAGGACCAAAGTTGGAATTGAAATAAAAAAGGAAAGTGAAACTTCTGCTCGTCCCCCTCTCCCTCCGGTCCACATTAATACCAATGATCCCAATACGTATGATTGTATGAACTAAAGATCTTAAAATCAATACAGATGTATTTATTATAAACGTTAGTCCTTAACATCTATCACTGTGTATATCACCATTCAAACATCTTTTAGAAGTTGAACAAACCCCACACAGCTCAGTAAAGACTGACATGTTGACTTTATTTGATCATTTCAGTAAAAACTAACGTTCATATTTCTCTTTTGATTATAATACTGATTAACGTTCAAAACAAAGCACTTTGGCAACTTACCACCTATGTTTTAAAATGCTTAATAAGCACCGTAACTTTCATGATATCATTTCTCGGTCATAATCGGTTGTTTCCGTGAACGGCCGACTGTTGAGTGACGGCAAATGCTACGGCTGCAAGGCATTGTGGGGCAGCATTTTCGCTTCTCCTGTCGGTTAGGGAGGTCCAGTGGTTCCTAAGCTAAAGGAGGTTATAAAGGAAGTTTGAAACCTCCTTTCCTTTCATTCTCATCATTCTAGAGAATTCGAACGGCACTTATCATGGCTGCCACTGAGGGACTTCCGGGTCATTTCACTCCTTTAGGAAGGTTCCTAAGCTAAATGGACTATTCGACTTCAGCCAGGGAGAATGAAAAAACAGGAAAAGAAAAAGGTGGGGCCGAGAAGGCAAGAGAAAAAAAGGTGAAGTCACTCGCAGCAGGTGAAGCATATAAATGTCGCAAATTGACAGACCTTTTTGGCAGCAGCGCTGCTACAAGCACTATCAGCAGCAGCTCAGAACAAGTGCAAGATGATGAAGAGAATGATGTGGGCGCGAGTTCAGATATACAGCCAGCCTCCTGCGTTCATGATGAGGGACAGAGTTCAGATATACAGCCAGCCTCCTGCGTTCATGATGAGGGACAGAGTTCAGATATACAGCCAGCCTCCTGCGTTCATGATGAGGGACAGAGTTGAGCTGCTGGAAGAACCAACTCAACTGGCACATACAAGTGCAGGGCAAGAGCAAGAGGTGGGTGAGAATTATCCCTTGAACTCAGTGCGTTTTCTCCTGGAGGACAAGGGAAGCCAGGCTTCCCCTGTTTTTTTGGATTGTAGTTATCATTTTAATAAATAAATAAAAACACTTCGTTTAGTTTCGGTAATTATTCTGCCGGCCGTCTCTCCCCCATTCTCATTGAGTATTTTACAAAGAGTGAAACAGCGCCCCTCTAGATGTTATGGTGAAACAGTAGATTGCACTCTGTTGCGAGAGGAGGCTAGCCAAAATTGGCTTCCCTTGGTGAAAACAAATCGAGGGATTGACCAATCAGATGAGGCTCACGTCATGCCTCACAATCCAATCAAATCGCATCAACTTCAGTTCGTACTGTAACTGTCATCACCGCCCTTAAAAAGTAGCAAGCAACTGAAGCAAGTGCAATTATGGAGGGTGGAGATTTGGAGTATTTCATCAAAAATAATGTTACTAAACTTCCGCTATAGCAGCAACTAAAAATGAAATCTGATGACAGGCCAATGCCCAAACTGGAGCTGTGTACAGCGAGGAAAAAAGGAACGAATCGGACGTAAAACTTTAAATAATAAACAGCGGATTTCTAACATTTGACATTTCATGTGGCCGGACTGGGTCAGTTTCCAGGGCTGAATGTTAGTCCCAGTCCGCCCCTGCTTACACGTGTTGGTATTGACTTTTAGTTTGTGTTTTAAAGAGCTGTGTAGTTCCCCTTCCCGTTTAGCCACAGTTTTCTGTCAGGTTTTCAGTTCTTTCTCTACCCGGTAGCTACTGAACAAAATCACAGTTTTTTTGTCCGTCACACCCTCTTCATCCTCAATCTATCAGCACACAGACCAAGAAACTCAGAGCTGCATTTGTGTCCACGTACAACACCATACATTTCACCTCAGGGCAAGAAATACAAGCGACAGACTGTAACGAAACAGAAACAGTGAAAAATAACAAGAAACATGACAGCTCTGATGTCATACGCCATTAGAAACCATTAGCGGTTTTGCGAGCGTTCCATTGAGTGTTTTCTTGTGGGTGAAAGCCCATTGAGATCTTGCTATCACCCCATAAGTAACTGCACACCCTCTCGTGTGGATGTTTAGTGGTAAACTGGGAGTAATGAAGCCGAAGTGGGCTCACAGTAGCTCTTTGAATGGCTTCCACTGCACTCGTGAACAATTACACAACTTTTGAACGCTTACGTAGGCGGGCCGTTTCTCCGTCACCAGCTGGCAGCGTGATGTCATCGCTAAGTGCTGCTCAGCCCCGGGCGGCGTCTGTCAGGCTGAGGTGCCGCTGACCTGAGGACAGAGAGATGAAAGAGAGAGGGATGAGGAGAGCTGTGGAAGAACACACACACACACACACACACACATTTTGGCAGCTGGAATCAGAGCCATTTTTTTAATTAAAATGACTTACAGTACCAGTCAAAAGTTTGGACACACCTTCTCATTCATTGGTTTTTGTTTATTTAAATGTGTTCTACTTTGTAGAGTACTCCTGAAGACATCAAAACTATGAAAGAACAACAATTCGTGAACAAAAAATCATATTCTGGATTTGTTAACACTTTTTTGTTTACTAGATAATTCCATATGTGTTCTTTTATAGTTGTCATGTCTTCAGTATAAATCTACTATGTAGAAAAAATGATATTAAATAAAAAACTTTGAATGAGAAGGTGTGTCCAAACTTCTGACTGGTAGTGTAAATAGAAAAATCAATTATCCAAATAGTTGGTATTTACGTATACATTAATCATGCATGCCTACTTTGAACTGAATTGATGTTGATACTTGTTACTTTTATTGTTCAACATAAGGTAAGATAAGATGGAACTGTATTCGTCCCCTTGGGGAAATCCAGGCGTTTATGGCAGCAACAGGGTCGGAGTGAAAAACAGGATTCACACAAGGCAAAAATAAAGATAAAATACAACACAACTGAAAATAATAATACAGCAAAATAAAGTGATAAAGTAATCGAAACAGGATATCACGGTAAAAAGTTGAGCATTTGTATGAACATGTTAAATATATTTACATAAGTGTGCATACATACGTCTTTAACCAAACACTACTTAAAGGTCTCCTATCATGCTATTTGTAGGCATGGGTCTCAGATATACAATTATATAAAAGAACATTATGATGTGTTTTGCTCAAAATACCAAACAGATCCAAGTTCTGACACGGTACGGAGCTAAAACTCGATTTCTCTCTCTAACCACAAGGTGAGTTCCTTTTTTATTACCTGCGTTCTCCAGTACAGGTTAGCTCTGAGTGTTACATTACATTACATGTCTCTTGTTAGACGCTTTTATCCAAAGCTGACTTACAAACTCAATACTGTGAGCCATTTGGGGTGAAGTGTCTTGCCCAGGGACACAACGACATGCTGACTGCAGTGGGGTTTGAACCTGTGACCCTCTGATCCTAAACACCAACGCACAACCCACTGCGCCACACGCCTCCCTGTTAGCGGCGCTTGCTAATGTAAACACAGAGGGTGACACTTTGTGAGTCTACTGACACATATGTATGTATACAAGACATCAAAAAGTGCCTGTCGCATGGTCCCCTTTAAAAGCAGCTGGTTATAATATCCAGCAGAGGGAGGCTGGGGGAGTTTCCTACCCCTCTGTGAGCGGAGGATCCAAAACCTCATGTCAGTAAATGTCAGAGTGAGGAAGCAGAATCCAACACTGAGATCTCTATAAGCCGTCGACTGCGATGGAACTGAGATCTTTATCAAACTATAGGACGATGCAATGCCAGAACTGCACCGTACCATACAGTGGCAGCAATTGTTCATCCATCTACATTTTATAGTATTGGAACTAATCCCTTCTTAAACACAGTTAATTAGTGCCTATATTGTGAAACAGAACTCTTGTGTTTCCAGTTAAAAGACCGACTTTAAGCCCAAGAATAAGACTATAACTCAATATTTGTAATCTCCTATATCTTACTTGGATTTATTGACTTTTTGTTGGCATACTAATGGCTGTCTGTCTCCAAACCGCGACACTGTGTTCACGGTCAATGGACTCCCAGACTCTCGGAGATAACGTTACTTACTGTAAGACATTACCATTTCAGCGCTTCTTGCAATAACGTGACGCATGTGCATATGGCGAACATGAGAAGTGACTCAATAAATGCAATAAGAACAGATGAGTCATTTGCAAATGTTGTTACTGTTTGGATGCTGCAGGTCACGTCTCAGGGCAGCGATGTGCCGCTCAGTGGAAATGTCTCTGCAGAGCTTCTGGTTCTCGTTACTCTCCGCTGAGGGCCCTGCTCCGCTGGAAGTGTAGCACTGTTTGTGAAATCTGAGCACTCGCTTTAACATCTAGACGGGTCAGACAGATAATATATGATCTGAAATCAAATATGGATTCACGTTGGAGGTCAAAGCTTCTGTACAGTAAATGGGAGGAGCTAATACAGAATGCTTTTACAACCTGATTTAAACGTAACCCTGCAATACATCTTTTTGTTTTGTTGCCTTAGGAAAAACACAAATAAATGAACACAGTATTGATTTGTTGTTTACTTTTGTTGGCGAATCTGTTAGCCGACAGTTGGTTATTTTCACAATCCCAACCAGTGTTTTTTAACCCTGCAGCATTTGAGTAAAACCAGAGAAGAAGAAATGTAGTAAACCAGGTCCGTGCAGTTCAGTATCCATTGTATTTGTTGCAGTGATTCTGCTGGGGATCAGCTGGATATAATAACATGACATGATGGTTTCCTAATAAAAACCACACTTTAGAAAGTACACACTGTGCATGATACTACAAGATATCAAAGTAGAACTGAAGTTAAGTGGTTATTAGAAGCAGAAGAAACCACAAAGCGGGCAAAACAATCCTCGGAAAATATATAAAAGTGATTTTTGATGGCAAACCTTACTCCTTTGTTTTGATTGTTGACTAAATGGGAGTGCCTGTTTATATGAAGGGTAATAGGTTTAATTAAATGTCCCAGTCACATAACCTCATTTAAAAATCAATATTTATTACGCTCTGCTGAAAACAAGATGACAACTTTTGTATTATTCCTTTAATTTCTGCTGTGCGGGGTTTTCATGTTGACCTAAACTGTTTACTGAGCTAATATCATCAATGCCGTGTACTTGTTTTCTGTTTGCCTGAATAGAGTAGGGGTAATGGGGATGTGTGCAACTACTGGACAGCATCATTTTAAGAGTGTTTGCTTCAAAATTAGAGCGTTACCGACCAGACTTGCATCGTGTATTTGTGCATTTGACATTGTAATGCACAATGCAACAATTTTGATCTGGGGAATACGCACAATTAACTACGGCTACCAAGGTTGAATTTGATAAGAAACATCCAATCACAGCTCTTAAGCCCCACGGACCCTTCGGCGGGTCCGAAACCACAACATCTGCAAGCAACAGTGTCTGAGGGCTTCTTAAGATTCAATAAACTATGAATGTTTCATATCCATGTAACGGGAAGAGACTCAGCTAACTTTTTAGCAAAGAAAACCACAAGGCTAACGCTGAGCCTCTGAATTAGCCTTGAGCGAAAAAATCTTAACGCCGTTAGCACAGAACTCTAGCTATACCGATCTATATACTTATTGGATCTGCACAAACAAGCTTAGCTAACATCATGAGAGTCCACAGATTATATAAATATATATATATCACTATATATATATATAAATATAAGTATCATCACTGAGCGATCAGAACTCGCGACAGGGGAAGCAAATACAGACAACACACGACGTAGCTTTAGGTAGCAAAACACGGAGATATGCTCACCTTTAGCTGTTATTCTGATCAAAAGTCGTGTTCAATGGCATTCAAACAGAAAAAAACCCGGCTGACGGTTAATCCATAGGTTAATCCAATGGATGTCTGTCACTTTGAAAAAATTCTTGATAATCCCTAATTCAATTTATATGCAAAAATCGGAGACAAAAAATTAGCTGCTAATGGTAGCCACCAGTGTGTCGCAACTCCGGTTTTGGCTACGCGTCTCTCTCACTCCTTATTTGGTAACGTGTGTGTGTATGGGGATCTTTCCTTCGATTCCATTGGCTAGTTAGAAAGAGATGTCAATTATCAAAATCGACCAAGGGGGGCTAGAGATATGTCAAATCCAAATGACCCCAGACGTGTTTTTGTTTGCTAAACTTCTCTAAAAAGGTCAAATGTCACTTGTTTTGCATCAATCTTGATACAGGGTACTTATTATATGTTGTACTTTGGATTCCTAAAGATTGTAGTCTACTAACCCATCATTCAAGGTTAGTTTTCACTATAAGTAAAAAATAATGTTTGGACGGACACTATAATTTACAGTGTTTTACTGTGTTCAATCTGAATTTTCTTTAAAATAAAAACATCTATATTGATTCTGACTTTTCTACATCCAACTCACAGGTTTATCATTACTTTGAGAAAAAAGATTATTAATGTAACCCTTTTAGAAGAGAAGATATGGTCATTTGTTCTGGGAATGTCCTTTTCGAGCCTGAGACCTGAAAAACAACAACTCATGGCTCGTGATCTACCGATGCAGAACAGAAGTTAAAGATCATGCTATGAAAAGAAATGGCTCTTTAATGAATAACTCTTTCCATTATTTGTCGTGTTGCAATGGAATTGAAGGGCACAGCGACATATTGCGTGGCAAACATCCACGGAAAAGTGTTTTGGATATGTTACAGCTCTAATTAGCTAGGATTTCACAATGATCAAAGACATACTTAATACTACATAACCAATTAGAAGCGGCCGTTAGGTTCATCCCGAGTTGAGTAACAGCTTGATTGCAGATGTTTGTCCTCGTCAGTGTTGCAATACAGATAGCAGCCAAATACTCCGGTGCTAATAGACTTGTTGTCCAGGGTTTCATTTGTTTATTGCAACAGTAGTGGTTTAAAGATGTAGCCTAATATGTGGCACTTAAAAAATAATAAGGGATCGTTTACATAAGCAAATGAGTGTATCACTGACACACACACACACACACACACACACACACACACACACACACACACACACACACAGACTCATGTATATTTTGGCTGATGGCTCACGTGGTTAAATTGGCCGGCTTCTATATCACCCCCAGCAGTGTGTGTGTGTGTGTGTGTGTGTGTGTGTGTGTGTGTGTGTGTGTGTGTGTGTTAAACAGCCTCCAGCACATCCATCCTCCCTCCAACAAGCCAAGATCCAATCACAACAAACCGGAGACAGACTCTAAGTGGGGTTTCAACACCCTGCATGTTTTGGACCTCACTCCTCCTGGAGATACTCAGCTTTCTCCCAGAGGTAAAACAGAGTTACATGGACCATCTGCTGCCATGGCGACATCACATGTCACTCGTTAGACCATTTCATCCAAAGCGACTTACATACTCAACACTGTGGGCAATCCCCACAGGAGCCATTTGGGGTGAAGTGTCTCAGGGACACAACGACATGCTGATAGCAGTGGGGTTTGAACCTGTGACCCCCTGATCCAACACCTACACACAACCCACTGCGCCACACAACTCCTGGTTAGATTATGTAGCTAATAAAAGTGAAACCCACGTGACACGAAACTCAGCCAAAGGATGACGATGCAATTGCTGAGTGTGTGTGTGTGTGTGTGTGTGTGTGTGTGTGTGTGTGTGTGTGTGTGTGTGTGTGTGTGTGTGTGTGTCAGAGAGAGAAAGTGATTTATCGTCAGCAAAGATGAAAGAAATGCTTAGGTCTTTTGGTTGAGTACCAATATTAAATTGTCTCACTCAGCTAAGTAAAAATCCTGCATTCAAAATCTTACTTCAGTTATATTAAAAAGGTAATGAAGTTATACAAATAGTTTGTTAGCAGGCTGTCCCTCTCATAATGCTATAACAGTCCGTAGCTTATTGTTCGCGGAGATTCATCAAACTCATTTTAAGCTAGAAGCATCAAGGATGTTGGTAAGTGTGTGTGTGTGTGTGTGTGTGTGTGTGTGTGTGTGTGTGTGTGTGTGTGTGTGTGTGTGTGTGTGTGTGTGTGGCCTAGCATTATTATACTTGTGGGGACCTAAATCTGTTTACATAGTCACGTGTGGGGACTCGCCTCCCTTATGGGGACAAATTGGAGGTCCCCATAAGGGGGATCATTAATTTTAGGGTGAAGACTTGGTTAGGGTTAGGGTTAGGCGTGTGTTGGTTATGGTTAAGGTTAGGATAAGTCTCTAGGAAATGCATGTAAGTCAATGTCATGTCCCCTGAAGTGATGTATACATGGTATGTGTGTGTGTGCGTGTGTGTGTGTGAGAGAGCGTAAGTGTGCTTGAGTGTGTGTCATCGTAAATGTATTTATCGTTTGAATACCGCAGTAAACATTTTATATTCAGAAAGTCAAGACTTCAACCAAAACCCCCAAATGACCAAAACATACAGTAAATAACATCAAATCCACACGGTTATCTCTAAATGCACCTCAGCGGCATCAGGCAGATTCTGAATAAAGCGGTACCTCTAAATGGTACTTTAGTCGAGTAAATGTTCCTCCCTGATTATCAGTCACTGTTGTAATGTGCTTGCTTTGTCTCTCACTGGGGAGATTTGTGGTCAGTTCAGTAGCTGCCAGAAGAAAATGAAGTGCATGACACATAAACAAACATACACACTCACAGCTAAGTTTATTATCCCACTTAGAAGCACTCAAATCCTCCCTCTACATCGTGTTGACGAAAGACTTCTTCTCATTTGGCTCAATCCATCCCATCTTTTTTTAGATGTTTCTTCTCGTCTTGCCATCTGGCGACCTCTGTGAGACTGAAAGCCTGTCACCACCTTCACTGAGAAAGACCTTTAATCTGGAGTTGGCCTCGGACCCCACCTTCGAAACACAACTTTCCCTCTGTGACTTGTTCTTTGTGAAGTCGGTTATGTGAGATAATGCGTGGTGAAACACACAATCAAACCTCTGGCTCCGGGTTAGGCAATTATCTGCAGAGTGGAACGCTGCTTTTGTTCCTCCTGTTCCCTTCCATCCCAGAAATGCAGAAGACAATCCTTGAAACAATGCTTTTAAAAAGTTACGTTTTCTTGTAAAGTCTATTCTTGTCAATCAAGTAAATTCACAAGAACCCCTTTCAGCCTTTAAGTCGATTTCGCCAATTTTTCTTTTGTTGAATCGGCTTCACAAAAGAGCCGAGCTGCCAGATGGAAATGTGCTATTGGCTAAAATCTGGCATCTTCAATCTCTTCTCTTTTTGAGATCCATGTGTGAATGGTCCTTGTTTTTGTTTTGAGAAAGTAATGAATCGAGAGTCCAACGTAGACGTGCTGTGACGGCCGTCGCCTCTCCGGTCCTGGTAATTCTGTTTTGCTGTTCCACATGTAAATGAGCTGTGTAGTTGCCCCAACGTCATTGGCTACCATTTCCTGGTCCGCCTCCGAAGACACCGATTGGAGCACGCCGGGCCCGACGCACTCCAATCGCCGTGCAGCCCCAGCGCACACCTTCCGGAGATGACTACAAAGCCTGGGGACAACTACCACTCGGGAGGCTCTGCTGCGATCAGACGCCTCACGCATTTATGCTGCTGTGTCGTGGACATTTCAGACTCGAGCTATTAGACTCTTGTGATCCGTGTTTAGTGTTCGGTGTATTTTATATGTGTTTAGAGTAGCGTGTTTAGCTTCCCTTTGTCCGCTGCGTTTCCCTGCCGCCCTTTCCATTAGTGTTGATTGGTAGGGATTACAGGTGTGTAATTAGGCTCACTTTTTAGTCCTCTTTCTGTTATTAGCAGTAGATCTGCGCTAGGGCTGCTCAATTAATCGTATTTGAATCGTATTTGAATCGTATTTGAATCGCGATTACGATGATGGCTTGCAACAATAAACTGATTATTTTTTTATCACCTTTTCTTTTCTTATTTTTGGTTTTTCAGTTGAATTATACTTAAAGTTCAGGGTAACCAACTGTTTGTTCTCCAATAAATGGATGTTTTCAAAGTCAATGAATAATCGCATTTAATAATCGCAATTACAATTATTGACCCAAATAATCGAGATTATGATCGAGCAGCCCTACTCTGCACCCCTTTTGGCTTCTTTGTTTGGCTTACCTTTGCTCTCGTTTTGTTGTACACCTTTGTTGTTATCTCATTAAACCTTATTATAATTATTTACCAAAACCGTCTGGTGTGTGTTACCTTCCTCATCCCAAGTGGGTTCGTAATAGTGTTAATTTCGTCAGCTATTTTTTAATTTAGTTTTAGTCTTAGTCCTGTGTTAAATTTCCTTTTTAGTTTTAGTCATATTTAGTCACCTTCATCCTGTTTTTATTTAGACAAGTTTTAGTCGACTAAAAGTCTGAGCATTTTAGTCTTATTTTAGTCAAAGAAAACTAATTATTTTAGTCTACTTTTTGTCAATGAAAACGGTTGAGTCTTTTTTAGTCATCAGATTATAGGCCTATAGAACATTTCAGTCAAACTAGTCTAGCCAAAACCAATAATTTGTCATTTTAGTATATAAATAAATAGGATTATATCTTGTCCTTATTTGATGAAAAACACAGGTTGAATGATTGAGCAGCTTTGCGGAGAGTATCTGGTCAGGTGTGTGGTGTTTGTACCAGCTGTGTTAAGTATGGCCACATTGCTTCCCTTCTGATAAAACAATGCATTCGCTTTTTTTCTCCGCCTCATTGTAGCGAAAATGGGCCCAAATATCACATCGTTTCTTTCTCCCAAGCAGTGGTGGCTTTAGACTTTTTCGTTGTCAGTCATTTTGACGGACAGGATCGTAACATTTCCGTCATAATCCATTATTACCCATCACTCACTCGCGTTGACGGGGGGGGGGGTGTAATTCGGTTAACGCGTCTCCTCATTTTTCGTCAACGAAAGTAAAGAGAGATTTTGTCATAGTTTTTATTTAGTAAACTACATTTTCGTCTCGTCACTTTTCGTCAACGATATTGCATGATGATTTCGTTACAGTTATTGTTTACTGCCGTCGGTGCCGTCTCGTCATCGTCTCGTTTTCGTCATGGAAAAAAAGGTCGTCGACGAACATATTTCGTCATAGTTTTAGTCAACGAAATTAACACTAGTTCGTAACACGTGCTCAACTCAGGAGCTATGGTGCTAATCTTTTTTCATTGGGCACGTGTTACGAACTAGTGTTAATTTCTTTTTTCTATTGAATGATACTTTGTACAATCCTGAGAACACAACAAAACGTTTAAGAATAACACTTATAGGGAAAACATTAACAATCTTCACCTCCTACTTGATTTTTTTCCATGTTTTGAAATCGCCAAAATCTACTCGAATGTACCTTATTTCTGTTTACACAATGGCTCAAGGATTCACCAAGCATTCTTCTGTACATCTGACCTGCTTCAAATGGATCTACAGTCCAACATATTTCAAGACATCATTTACTAGAACCAACTCACATAGTGTTACATCAACAAAACATGAACACAATCCTTGTCTAACTGTCAAAAGGCGGCGTTAGAAATCTCATATTGTGTTGACCTATAAGAAAAACGTGTTCTTTCCAAAATTGACACTCAAATGTTGCTTCAATTGCAAACTGAGTCAACTTTTCTAAGATTATAATTTTGAAAGCATGTTTTTCCTGGCCCCGCCGGAGAGTTTTCATACAAACAAAATGGGTGCCTTGAATGAAATGTATATTAGATTCAGAGGTTTAGGAACGTGACCTCGCTCAACAGAGGTCGCTCTCGGTCCAGCCGTGTGAAAAAGTCCGACATGTGGTTCGAAAGTGGTATTGGTCCTAATTACGTTAAGTGAAATGCAGCTTTCTCTGACCGCAGCAGCAAAGGTTTACAGGGCTCCATTATACACTTAGCTTCTACTGTAAACCAGGAAAAGAGGAGCCAGTGAGCTGCGGCTCCAAAACCACACAACTTCCTAGTGCGTACAAAAAAAAACACTTTGTTCCCTTCCTTTGTTGTCCGCTGCGATCACTGTCAAAAATCAAATGACCGTTTTCGTTTTTTGCCAACTGGCACACATGCACAATTACAACTGTGTAGTAATACTGTAAACTCTATTTGCAGTTGTTTTTTATTCAGTTTGATGTCTTGCGGATGCTTAGGTTATACGATACCTTAGCTATTTCCAATTCCACTCATTCTTTTATTTATAATGGAAACAGCTGTTTTATGATCTAGGATTTATGTTCCAACTTGCACATAAAAAAAAGAAGGAATCGCAGCTATGCATCAGTTTTATGTAGATTAGCAACACAAAGGCAAATGCAACTTAGTTTTTAATGTGTTCATTATCTGTGTTACAGACAAACAATCCTCTCGGACTGCTCAGTATTATTTCAAAGGGTTGGTTCTGACAAAGGAACACATTCCAGCTCAATACATATTGGACCATTATTCCTATTGGACCTGGATGATGTGGTAAAACATGCAATTTAGGGTTAGGGTTAGATTGGGAATGTAACCCCCAACCATGCCAATTTCGGGACACTTTGTGTGTGCATTTACTCGAGCAAAACTCCTGAAAGACTTGACTTACGTATAAGTTATTACAGATTCCACGTGTCCGAATATACAGCTGTGTATCAGGATCAAACCACTTTGATACCACAAAGATTCAAAGGTTTTATTGTCATATGCACATAAGCTACGGTGTAGAAATGGCAATGAAACGACCCAACGATGCAACATATGTAATAAAATAAAAACATACTAATAAAAATAGTGCAAGAAGTCTATATACACGTAAATAGAATATGATATATAAAAGAACAGAAATCCACTGATAAAGAGTGAGTAAAAAGGTTAGCAGAATCAAACTGTAGATCACAGAGCCAAGGCCCAGGAGAATTAGAGGGTATTTGAGAGCAGCTCAGGTTAAGCCAAGAGCATTGTGCATACTGCTGGAGATTATAACCCGGCCTGCAGTCCTGTTTCCAGCCCCTTTCTGCAAAAGATCATAGTCTGTTGGCTGTATACCGCTTCGCTAAGTGCCATGGAGAGAGAGTCGCACGCAGCCAAGTCCACTGGTCCACTGGCAACAGAGGCTGGCAGCAGAAAGGCTCGGCTCCATACTTTAAACAGCCAACAGTGGATGATTGGCCTGGCAAAACAGACCCACTCTGCCTAGCAAAACACATGGCAGTGCTTATGATCTTAACCCTTACTGTGGTCCTACACTATAGCATCGCTTCAAGTTATAGCAGCGACGAAAGATGGCAATGACAACGGTCCCCTTATGTCAATGAAGTTCATGTTGGTTGCTTTTTAATGCTTGTCAGTAGAAGATGACAGGTGCATTAAGTAGACCTTTAATCAAACAGATGGTCAACATATGATTTGGGAAAATAGGAATCAGAAAATGTGCTGCTACTTCCCAGCTACAAGTTGTTCTTAATGCACACAGTCCCGAAATTAACACCAGATGGACACACGAATATGGAATTGTGAGTTTTGCACGAAGATGGCCCCGAACTTGGTCAACGGCCAAGCAACAGCCGAAGCAAGTATGATGCCTACAGATGGCCACATGATGGCGCCCGAACCACACACGAAGGCAACATTTACATTACATTTAAGACATACAACTGCAACGAAAGTAACAATTATGTTAAAGTACTATGGGACTTTACATTTTGGAAACTTGAGATTGTATATAATAAAAATATATAAAACATATATTCAGACTTTGTTCTTTACTTTCTCCGTCTTTATATGTAGAACATATTAAGCTTTCTCTGTCATGTTGTTTCCATAGCAACAGCAAATTCCTGTCAACAGCTTAAACTCACCTTCAAAATAAAAGCATCTAAATAAAACAGGAAGTTAAGTTACATTACATTTAAGACATACAACTGCAACGAAAGTAACAAAAACAATGTAATATCCTTTTCAGTTTCACAGAACACAAATTGGGTTATTTACATAATATGTTTACATTATTTTGTTGTGCAATAAAACAACCAGAGAAGCGATCTGCAAGGAAACATTGCACACCGTGGTCCCATCTCGATGTCATCGTACTATAATATGATAGCTACACGACAGCATTGCCATCGTGTTGCCTTCCTAAGACAATCGGGAAGCTTCTTGTTCCCTTCGTATTGTCTTCGTGAGTCGAAAAATGAAGATGACACGATTTGACAAGATGCCCTCATGCTGGCCTTACGAAGGGCAAAATGGACACACGAATTCAACACGAAAACGAACCTTCACAAGGTCCTTACGCAATTTGTTGGCATGCCAAAGCTTTTGCCACCGCTCACGAAGTTGCTGCCGGAGCCTGAGAATCTCCACCGGCGGTCATACGATGGCTTAAGATGCCCTCACGGATGGCCCGATGTTGTTACGATCAGAGCCGAATTTCAACATTTCCTTTATCGTCTGTCCATCTGCTGTCAATTTTGGGACAGTGTGACGCGGGCTTAAGCAAAGCACAGAACTCCATTGGAGCTGATTAATGTTAAAGTAGATAGGACACTAGGACACATAGCTTCAAGCTATAGCAGCAACGAAAGATGGCAATGACAACGGTCCCTTACTGTCAATGAAGTTCATTATGGTTTCTTTTAATGTTGGTCTTTAGAAGATGACAGGTGCATTATGTAGACATTGAATCAAGCAGATGATCAAAATATGATGTGGGAAAATAGAAGAAGTGAATCAGAAGATGTGCTGCTAGCGCCCAGCTACAAGCTATTCTTAAAGGGGACCTATTATGCAAAATAACGTTTTTATGTCTTTTATACATAAATATGTGTCCCCCACATGTTTTATATATATTTGTATATATATCTGAGAAACATAATATATGCCTACAAATAGCATACTAGTAGACCTTTAAGCAAAGCACAGAACTCCATTGGAGCTGATTAATGGTAAGTGAATGTTCGGATCTGTTTAAAGGAACATTAAAGTATCAGCATTAACACAATCATTGGTCGAATACAAATAATCTCAAATTGAAAACATGGCGTACTAATTGGCGTATCCATCCATGTTGAAGCAGCAGCATGTAATCTAATGATAGCACGAGTGCAGGTTGAATTTATAAAAGCCCCTCCTTACACTGGAGATTTGCTAAAGCTTATCTGGTTTTGTGCCAATCTTAAAAAGGAAATCAAGCAGAGAAATCCGGATTTGCTGCTTTTTTAGCTGCTGGAAATGTAAGTAATGGTAAATTACACTCATGGATTATGCAAATGAACAATTGTTATGCTTCTTACATTCAACAAAGAATCCCCTGCAGCATGTATGCATGGTGTGTATGGATCAAGTATATCTATTTACTGTTAATCTACTGAACTGTATTCACTGAAAACATTAAGATATGTATGTGCTGTCTTGGTTCTGGAGGGAAGTTTTAAAGCTGGGATTGATCGCCCACCACCAAACCAATAAACAGAGATTTGAGTTGGTTAACTTTGCATGTGCTTCCCTTAAAGGGGAACATGACAAAATAAACTACCGGAAACTGTGAGGATATCCGAGCCTCTATCACTTAGATTTTAGAACAATTACTGTTGCAATTTGCCTTTGTTTGCCAGATGATTTAATCCAATCAACTCTACACTTGGCAGGCGTGTGGCTTAAGACCAGAGAAAGTTAATTTGAGGTCTTGAAATCTACAGGACTTATTCATAAGAAGTATATAATTAAAACACTGCGTTGCTGTTTAAGATAGGATCCCAACCCACAGCCATTCATGCATGTCACTGTCGTTCTTGCTGTTTACCAAAGGACATTGACGATGACTTATGTATCTTAACATTGTGATGCATACCTCGACATATCCTTTTATGCTGCTGCACACTTCCTTGTAAACTTCCTAGACATCCATATATTAATGAAGTATTGCCTCTTAAATGACATTGTGTTCAAAATCAACATCCCAACAACATCCCAGAGAACAGGGGGAAAAGTTGAGTTTATGAAAACCCAATCAGTATTAGAATAAACCAAACGCATGAATGCAATCGATCGGTCATCTTATATGGAATCAACAGTGAGCAACGCATTTACACAACAACTGAAATGTTCCCGAGTTCTTTCAACAGCGGAGGACTCGTCCAACAAACACCCACAAGCAAGCAACTCAACACCTCTGACTAAACACGCTAATAACAGCAGTTCAACAATGCACACACACTTTCAGAAACACAATGTGTCCGTAAAACCTCAAGCCCTTAGGGAGTGCTTGAGTGCCTGACAGTAAGAGATAGAGACTGACAGGAAGTATGTTTCTGGTGGCTGAGTGTTGGACGGAGCAGATTGCAGTGCTAAACTCCGCAAGACAGATTTCTTGGAGCGTCCGGAGTTACGTTCTGCCAGGATTGTGTCAATAATCTGAGGCAATCCTTCCACCCACACACACACACACACACACACACACACACACACACACACACACACACACACACACACACACACACACACACACACGGGAAGTAGTGGAGTAAAAATACGTCGTTACTGTACTCAAGTACTACGACTTTCAACTTTTACTTCTCACATGTTGAACCCAAATACCTGTACTTTCTACTTCTTCCATGTTGAACACACATACCTGTACTTTCTACTTCTCACATGTTGAACTCAAATACCTGAACTTTCTACTTCTCACATGTTGAACTCAAATACCTGTACTTTCTACTTCTCACATGTTGAACCCAAATACCTGTACTTTCTACTTCTTACATGTTGAACACAAATACCTGTACTTTCTACTCCTTACATGTTGAACACAAATACCTGTACTTTCTACTTCTTACATGTTGAACCCAAATACCTGTACTTTCTACTGCTTACATGTTGAACACAAATACCTGTACTTTCTACTTCTTACATGTTGAACCCAAATACCTGTACTTTCTACTTCTCACATGTTGAACACAAATACCTGTACTTTCTACTTCTTACATGTTGAACCCAAATACCTGTACTTTCTACTTCTTCCATGTTGAACACAAATACCTGTACTTTCTACTTCTCACATGTTGAACCCAAATACCTGTACTTTCTACTTCTTACATGTTGAACTCAAATACCTGTACTTTCTACTTCTTACATGTTGAACCCAAATACCTGTACTTTCTACTTCTTACATGTTGAACTCAAATACCTGTACTTTCTACTTCTTACATGTTGAACACAAATACCTGTACTTTCTACTTCTTACATGTTGAACCCAAATACCTGTACTTTCTACTTCTTACATGTTGAACTCAAATACCTGTACTTTCTACTTCTTACATGTTGAACACAAATACCTGTACTTTCTACTTCTTACATGTTGAACCCAAATACCTGTACTTTCTACTTCTCTCATGTTGAACCCAAATACCTGTACTTTCTACTTCTCTCATGTTGAACCCAAATACCTGTACTTTCTACTTCTCTCATGTTGAACTCAAATACCTGTACTTTCTACTTATTACATGTTGAACTCAAATACCTGTACTTTCTACTTCTTACATGATGAACTCAAATACCTGTACTTTCTACTTCTTACATGTTGAACTCAAATACCTGTACTTTCTACTTCTTACATGTTGAACTCAAATACCTGTACTTTCTACTTCTTACATGTTGAACACAAATACCTGTACTTTCTACTCCTTACAGTTTGAACTCAAATACCTTGTACTTTCTACTTCTCTCATTTTCCAAACAGCTGGTTCCTTTAGTCTGAATGTGTGTGTTGGTGCGTGGTCATTATTCTTTAGAGTCACTGCGTGCCTATTGATTTGAACACGATCCGTGTATCCATCACTTCCTGGTCTTCTCTAAAGAAGAGGGACCAATGGAAACGTTGTCATGTTGCCGTTGTTCAGCATGGAAACATTCATTAGCTAACAATGACATTATTGTTCTATTAATATAAAGGGAGGTCAGGTACTCTTTAAAGCAGCTGCTAGTTATGGGTACTTTTTACTGAAGTACACTTCAAAGCCCTCTTTACTTTCACTTGAGTAAAGAAGTTTACTCAGTACTTCTACTTTTACCAGAGTATTTTTAAACACCAGTATCTGTACTTCTACTTGAGTAAAGGATGTGTGTACTTTTGCCATCTCTGACCACACAATGCAAAATAGCACAAGTACATGGAGAGACAGACTCGTTCACGCCCAGTGTCATGTTTCTGCTATCATTTAGGCATTTACTTGAGAATGCAGAAACACATGCTGCACCGTCTCGATGTCACTTCCTTTTGAGAGAAAAGTTAAACTCACTAACATGCATGGAGCACATGTGGCTCCTAATTCAAAGCTTAATCTTTTAGTTGAAGATTTGGCGTTGATGAGATTGCGCAGATGTAGTCATCGAAAATGATTGTCGGTTGCGTATGTGTTTATATAATCCCCCATTTACCCCGTTCGTATTTATATCCTGTTTGTCTTTGATGTATCCCATTACTTCAAGCTGCCTCAATAACCATATTCCTCAAAGGAGATCATTAAAGTTTCATCTAATCTCATCTCATCAAATTTAAAAGCCCCACTTTTACCCGACGCTGCACATCGACTCCTCGTCCAAGTGTGGATTTGTTTTAAAAACGTTGAATTCTCTTAAAGCTGCCAGAAGTTACAAGCAATGGTCTGGTTGGAGGAGATACTGAAACGGTTTTATGTAACAATATACTAATCTCATCAGCTTTATCATATTCAAACCGTCTGCAGTAGTTATGAAAGAATGATGCTAAGATAATGCTTGAATGGAAACTGATTCAATAATACACATTTGGTGTTTTGATATGCAACTCTAGGAGGGATGGATACTCATGCAATCAGTACAGCTGGACAGTGTAAAGGTACAGCGTGTGAATTCATAGATACTGTTAGATTGGATTAGATCCACTGAGAGGCTAATTCTAGATCCTGCGAATTCTCCCACACCCAGTTTCTCTCTTCTGCAGAAAACTAACACTAAAGGCCGCGGACAAATCTGGTTCAAAATGTACCGGTGGGAGAGGAAATGGTGCCTAAAAATAATCTCTATTTGTACTTTTCCCTCCATCTCATGTCTCTTTTCTTTCTCTGAACTGTCTTCACACGCATTCAGTGTTCAGGCAAATGTTTCCGCTTCTCTTCAAAGCTTTCAGAGTGCGTTAGTCTCTGTTTTTCACACGGCTTTAAGTAGAACCTACAGAAAAAGTCAAACTTAATCAACAGAAAAAACAAAGACGGACAGAACTGACCAGGGGTGCGTCTCACTTCGGTTATTTTTAATGTCCTCGCTCCTCGGGCTCGGTCTCACCGGAAGTTGATTTGTCTGCGCCATCTTGAGTAGCTTTGAGGATTGAGGAGCGATAACGGAGGAGCGATAATCGAGGAACTACCAGACCATCCTCCGGTGAAATCCTCAGACACTCGCCCCGCCCCCCTTACTGTGTATCGCTCACTGATTGGACGATGCAGCGCATGCACTGATCTGGCTGCTGTCAGACGATCAGCTGTGCGGCGTCATCACAAACGGACGTCGCTTCACGTGACGCTCCGGAGGAAACGACTTCCCATTGCTCTTAAAACTCATTTCCCTGCTTCTCGTGGTTTCCTTGCGTCTCTCCTTGCTTCCTTGGTGGGAGAGACGCAGGGAAACTACGCAAGTGAGGGACGCAAGGAATCCATTTAACCGAAGTGAGATGCAGCTCAGGAAACTCTAGGAACATCGATGGATTACTGAACCCCCTTGCCTTCACCAAAGAAAGACCACTCAATGAGAGAAGTACCAAGCACTCAACATGACCACAAACACAAAAATGACTAGCAAACGATTAACACGATTACAAAGGCACCAAAACAACTACAAACAGATGCAAAACAGCGTCAAATTGATGACTCCAAAACAACCAGAACGAGACAAAAAGGTTTGTGAGAAAGCAACTTTAAGAAATACAAGACAACTACAAGAATTAGCAGGACGTAAATAAACTAAAAGTTACTATAAAAGACAATATATATATACGGTATATTCTCACTTTCAACATGACGCTCCCTCTGTTTGGTTGTAGTTGCCTGTTTGTACTGTAACTTATACACATATTAAACAGCTTCCAAAGCTTTTGAAGTAATGCGTTAAATGTTGCTGTTTTAGGAAGAAAGCTGGACAACTCTATTGAATATGTTGAGAGTTGATAAACACAATATTTAATCCATTCTTTACATATTTTCTCTTCTGCTTTTGGTTTGAATATGGCACAGTATTGGTCTTACTACAGTAACAGAACACCGCTCAACGTGGAAATCCAAATATTTTCGTTCTAAGCTATTATTGAACAATTGCTGTTTTGGAATAGGGATTTAACCAATTACCAATAAAAGTGAGGACAAAAATAACCTGAAAAAGATCTATTTAGTCCACTTTAAACCCAGTTGTATACGCTCCGTAGTCTCTGTGTTTCTTAACTGTCTAAACTGTGAAAGGATATAATGTTGGGAAATACACAAACAGAGGATACAATGGTAACAAGCTGAAGTAGTTATGATTCATCCTTGCCGAGACATCTGGATCAAGGCAGAGATGGGGTGTCGGGCGGGGACACAGACCCCTGGCCTGCTGTCAGGTCCTCGCAAAGGGACGGGAAGTCACATGTAGCCCCAAGTCATGTGCACACATCCCCTCTGTGATCTATTATCTCTACTGTAGGGAGGGTGGGGTCGCAGTTGAAGACAAAGTACAAGGGAGAGACGTTTAAAACACGTCTATGAAAATGACACTGTACATTTGGTCTTAAGAGATGTGTTTTGGTATAATTAGAGGCAAAGTTGTGGCCAATTAATTGAGATAATATCATTCTTGTTTCCAAAGCACGTTTAAATTAAATCTCAAGAATGTTTAAAGAAAACATGTCAAAGCAAAAGAGATAAAGGCACCCAACAGAATAACAATGTGGCACATAATCAAGGAAATTCTTGAACAAATTACAACATCTTAACCCCATATGCAATTGTTTAAATTAAATTGACTTGTTTGTGTTGTTTTAAGATACATACTATGTGACCTTAATGGTTCATTTGTAATGTAAAAGCAGACAGCTCGAGCAGACGGAGAGCAGAGACTGCCATCCAAACCTCAACCCCCAGACCTCGCTGACACTTGGCTTTCGATCTTCATACCGCTATAATAGCAGCGTGGCGTCGAAGTGGAGGACAGAATGTGAAGACAGTAAAGTTACAGAAGAGTTTAGAGTCACAGCAAACGGAAATAAAGGTGGACATGGAAAGCTAAACACTGCTGGACACTTGAAACATGCCAATGCCATTCAAAAAACGAGTCAAGATATTAAAGGTCCCGTGTCACGGCCATTTCCACTGATCATAATTCCATTGTTGAGGTCTACTAGAATACATTTATACTGTGCAATTTTCCAAACTCACATTGGTTTCGCATACAGCATCTCTGTAAAGTATGTGTATTCACTCTCTCCACTAAACGGCTCGCTGCAGCTCTTGCCCCCCCTCCCTGTGAGCCCAGTGTGCTCCGATTGGTCGGGACCAGTCGGGACGTTGTGAATCGCGCTGAGCTCCGTGGAGGTGTGGTTTCCTTGTTTAGCGATACACAACCTGAGCACACACAAAGTCACAGCCGAAGTAAAAACAATAAGTGTGGCTTGACATTGAGTAAGAAAAAGGTTGATACACGCTGTGAGAATGGGTCTGCGGAGAGAGTTTCGCCGCGATCCCAACTGTCTGTTATCAGCCTGCAGCCAGGGAGGAGAGATCAGCAGAGCTGCACTGAGTGCGTGAGGAAGTCCGTGGATTGGTCAATTTGGACCAATCAGCGGGGGCTTAACTTAACGGCTCCGCGGACGTAACGTAACGGCTCCACGGATTGGTCCATTTCGTTCCGGGGACGACATGACATCATGATGTACCCGGAAGAATCAAATGGACAGTGACGTGTCTCCAACGAGGCGTTTTGGGGAGGTCTTCTCTGTGTGGTGTACTTTGAGGGTTTTGACTCTGCAGACCGCTTACATGCATAAAAACCTTCATAACACACAAGGGGACGGGTACTAACCGGAAAAGCATGACATGTCACCTTTAAGACGGGACCAGGCTAATGTCTGGATTTGCACGTTGCAGAATATTCCCAACTTTACACCAACCCATGGACCCTTTACATGTTTCAATACCAGCTGCAGTTCTTGTCCCATTGTTGTATCATTCTTGCGAAGTGAAACTGTGTATGAGAGGTGATAATGAACCGGTACAGACCTATACTTGGCTGATAAATGACAATCCCTATCCTAGGTTGGCTATCACTTGGACTTTTGGAGCAGCGATAAGAACATCTCCTTCTTGTTCGGAAGATTTGAGCAGAAAAGTAAGCGAACACTTCAGAAGAAAGGGAAATAAATGTGATGATCCGTATTCGTTTTCCCTGTTTTATTTTGTCCTGTCAAGATCTGTCTTTGGTTTCCTGTTTTATTTTGAAAAGTGTTCACCCCCCCGTTACTTCCTATCTCTGTATTTCCCTTCTGTGTAATTGCCCCAGTGTTTCTCTTCCCTCCCCACCTGTGTCTTGTTTTTGTGATTAGTCTTGAGTGCGTTTAAGTTCTGGTTTTTGTTCCAGTCTTCGTCAGAGTCTTGATGTTGTTGAACGGATTTTGTTCTGAGTGAGTTTATGTTTTGTTTTGCCTTGTTTTGCCTCGTTTGCCCAGTTCCGCAAATGAAGGATTTTGATTTCAACACACGGTCTTCTTCACTTGGGTCCTACAGTATGTACCGTGCCCTCCAGCCGTGACAATAAAGCGGGAATGCAAACCCAAACGTTACTTGACACTTGATTTGGACCAATGCCATTCAAAAACAAGAGACAAGTAATTAATAAATGACCACGCTGATACCAAAACCAGCTGCATAACTCTGTGTATGAGAGGTGTCGTAGGTTAGCTTGTCTTTTGACTTTGGAGCGACAAATACAAACCCTTCTCCTTGGGAAGACATTTCAGCCATTTCATTGAACGCCTGGAAACTACCTATCTTCAAGAAACAAAGCCAAAGCCACAAGAATGTTGCCTCCTGTCACTGTGGACCACAGGAAGAAAACGTGTGAATGCAAACATTAGACTTCCTGCTATCTACCGACAGGCAAGGCTGTATTCACTCAACCACGACCATGTTTCCCCGATTCAAGTCATTTTATATCCAAACACAACCAAAGCCTAACTGCAGTGGTGTTACATCAAGAAAGAGTTATGATATGTTCCCAAGGTCGATTACAGATGATGTATTTTATCATTTTGTTTGAAGTTTTGGAAAGAAACCCACATGCACACCCGCAGAGAAAATGCAGCATTCCTACAATGATTGCCATAGCAACACTTTTGACAAATATGTGTCTGCTGTCAGAGTGGTCGAATGTGGCCGATAGAACTACAAATCACCAGTAAATACACTCTCGCAATAGTATGTATCATGACACAGCAGCAGTGATTCAACAAATCCGGCTTTTAGGAAAACTGATTCAGTATAAAGAACACGCATAAAATATGTGGAAAGAAAGCACTTTTTTCAGCACTCAGATGAGATCTGCTTTCGCACTTCTCAGAGTCCGACATCCAAGCACTACTTTTTGCAATTTGAGACACAAATCATTGCAGGTTAAACAAAATGTAATAGTGTTTTGAGGAATCAACACAGAATCCTTAAACATTGCAATAACCAAGTGTATGAGATTTTCTTTCACTCCTACTACTAATATGTAGCTATTGAGTTACCGAGAGCCGACGAGAGTAATCCATGTGTGCGTTAAATGGAGTCAGGCTGAAGTTGATACCTTGCTGATTACTTATTCTCATCAAGTACAAGCAAGTTATATCCCTAGTTTCTCACAAAGGGTTGATATCTAGTATAAGTCCTAGTTTATCGACTCGATTCCCATCCACATCCCCGAAGGGCAGCCTCCTCTCCATCTCTTCTCAAACCAAAACCACCACCTGCACTTCCACCTTAAATCCTCATTTGCATCCAGATCTAAGGTCCAGTTTCTGTGTTCATATGCTCCAGAGTATCCGAACCCCTCGACACAGACCAGGCCCGCTGGCTGTAAACATCTGGATCCAATCAAGGGTGTTTGTCGTGGGGAATTGAATCAAATTAAAAGGTTTAATATTTAATGCGACACCAGATGGAAGCGGAGAGGGGAAAGAGGCCCTGCGGTCAGCGCTAATATCCCCTTCTGAAGAGCCCAGATGCATTCCTGCAGGGAGAACCGCTGGAAACACACACACACACACACACACACACACACACACACACACACACACACAGCAGAGCATATACGCACACAGACGTAATTAGTGCAACAACACTGGGAAATGCACTGACAGCAATAAACACACAAAGGTACAAGAACAAGAACATGGATTATACAAGATAGCCTGTCAATCAAAATTACAGGATGATGAAGATATGGCGCAAATACTGACACACACACACACACACACACACACACACACACACACACACAATCAGTATCTACTGCTTTTAAGTGAAAAACTAAAAGTATCACAGAATATTTTTGGCAACTTACTAAGACTTTCTTACATGTTACTGTACATTCTTACGATGTGCCTCATTTACACAAAGTATAGCACTCATCCCTCGGATCCAGCCGCTCACATGGCGTAGCTTTCTGTAAATCTTTCTTTAATCTGACGCTCAGACAGCGGTGGATTGTGGGTATACTTGTATTATGAAATCGGCGCGTAAATCTTTCTGACATCAGTTCAAAAACTCCCCATTATGTGTCTTGATATCAGTTTCTACCACCGTTATATTTTGGATGTGTGGTAAGAAACGCTGCGAGGACAGCGTGGCTCCAGGGATAGAGTCATCGAAGATTTTATTTACCACAATTTGTTTACTTGTTAGTGATGCACCTCATCATTTATTGGGTATGACCTCATTAGTGTATCTACACCGAACAAAAATACAAACGCAACACTTTTGTTTTTGCTCCCATTCTTCATGAGATGAACTCAAAGATCTAAAACATTTTCTATTTACACAAAATAACCATTTCTCTCAAATATTGTTCACAAATCTGTGATAGTGAGCACTTCTCCTTTGCCGAGATAATCCATCCCACCTCACAGGCGTGGCATATCAAGATGCTGATTAGACAGCATGATTATTGCACAGGTGTGCCTTAGGCTGGCCACCATAAAAGGCCACTCTGAAACGTGCCTTTTTGCTTTATTGGGGGGGTCTGGGGGGATCCGAAAACCAGGCAGTATCTGGTGTGAGGGGTAGGGGTAGGGGTAGGGTAATGTTGTGAATCGAGTGGCCTGTGTTCTTCGTCCATTACATACGCCTGCCCATACCATAACCCCGCCACCACCATGGGCCACTCGATTCACAACATTACCCTAACCCTAACCCTAACCCTACCCCTAACCCTAACCCTAACCCTAACCCTAACCCTAACCCTAGAGCTGTTATAATCCTGCAGTTTCAAACCATCATAAAATATACTGTGGGGTGCTTTTGGTCTATGCCAATTATTAGGCTTTATACGGCTAAGATTGGGGATGTTTTTTTAGTTGTTTTTTTATGTATTTCGATCTCTCTGTCTGTACACACAAACTGGAAGATTGACAATGAAGTTGACTTTGACAAAAACTAGAGTTCAAATGAAATCATTTACGTTAATAACAAAAGAATGCTTGGCTAAGAAACCAGCACGGACAAGAACAAGCACTCCCCTGTCACCGAGAAATAAAGTCTATTTGGTTTAAAACAATTAAAAGAAATAAATCCGATGATCCATTTTCTAAGTCCCTGTGTTTATGACTTAGTAACTGGTTGTTATGTTACTTGCCTGAATAGAGTTTTTTTTAAGTTTATTTTTTTCAATCATATGTGAAACAGTTGGACAAAGAGTTTGTCCAATATGAGTGTTTGTTGTTGAGACTGATTTGCACCACTACCCCATATTGTAAATAGGATTAAAGCAATCATGTGTTGTAGCATCTAACACCAGGGCAAGCGACCTGAAACACACGTGCTTTTTGATTAAATTGGCTCGTTGTGCATGTGTGTGTACGTGAGCCTGATTAATGTAACGAGGATTAATGAGAGCGGACCACCCTGAGTGAGAGGAGAGAGACTGGGCGCCACCTGGAGAGCTCTCCCTCCTTCATGCACAGCAACACTTGGTTCATGATGCAGGAATTTGCATATCAAATCACTGTAACCACTGCCAAGTCATGTGTGTGTGTGTGTGTGTGTGTGTGTGTGTGTGTGTGTGTGTGTGTGTGTGTGTGTGTGTGTGTTTAGCCGAAGCTCAGTCCAGCTCATCAGAAACAACCCAACCCTCTGTCACCACCTGCCAACACATGAAACAAAAGCTAACACAGCCGTGCAAAGTTCTCTGTTGCAGTATCTCATTGTGAGGATGTGCAATATGTTTTTTCAGCACACACACACACACACACACACACACACACACACACACACACAGCCTTGGAAACCCCATCAAGCAGCGAGGGCTAATAGGAGTGGCGTGGAAAGAGAAATCCAGCAGAAGCGATTTCCATCCGGAAACGGTTCACCGGTGCCCGACTGCTCTCTGATCCTCTGGCGGTAACAATATTCAGCTGACATTTCACTGGAGGAACTTTATCCCTGCTCCCCCTGCCAGCGATACCCTATTGCAGCGCTGGCATCCGAGCACACACACACGTGGATGCACACACACACACCCACACACACATGCATGTAGAAAAACTTGAAAAACACAGCAAAGCCACGGCTCATTCTCATCCAAGTCACACTCTCCGACCACCTATATGTCCCCGCTCATGTGTGTGATATATGTTCCCGAGGTCTTATTGAGGATTTGAATGTTATGCAAGCAAAATATGAGCGTACAGTGTTACACATGTTGCGAAACAAGTCACTAGAGTGTTGCAGTGTGTGTGTGCTGAACACAGATATGTTAAAGGCATCATTTATAGATTATAAAAATACGAATGCAAGATTATATGGTAAGCATTAGAAAGTGAGCTCACACAGATTATCCTCGACGTCTCTACATATTGTGCAAGATGCGTCTTTGTCATGTTGGTGTTAAACGTATTACATCTTGTTATGTAAACTATTACATCTATTAACCTATACGCTTTTTTGAGAGGGCGTTGTGATATCAGTGGATGACATCGGCCACACCTATGTTCAACATGTCAAACATTACCAGTTGCTTTTATTGTAAAGTACTACATGTGACAGTATTAATGTCAGTTTAGAGTAGTGTATAACATCGTCACTAAAGTACGACAAGTTATCGTCAAATGGAAGAGGCTAATGTTGTTTCATTGGGAAATCAAAGCATCGAGGCTCAAGTCTTCAAAAGATTTCTTTTATGAAGCTGGGCATGACCTTAGCACCACGCTCTAACCATCTGAGCTAACCGGCCTACCTTAGTAGAACTTTGGAAGCGAGCAAAGTAAAACAAAAAGTTACTGTTAAAAAGGTCAAATATCGGAGCAATTGTTGATAGTCAACAGATCTGATCAAATCCCAGTTTGGAGTTGGTGGAGAAGAGATAGCTTGATAAGTACACTGCAGATTTCACAAGAGCTAGTTGTTGGAATATTGCTTTTCTTTCACAAAAGGAAATGGTCTACTATTAGCCCAGAGGGTGTTTTGAATGACGTCAAATTGGCAGGAAAGATTAGTTCAATGACTGAGGCTAGATATTTCAACCACGAAGGGACTCGAACCCTCAATCTTCTGATCCGAAGTCAGACGCCTTGTCCATTAGGCCACATGGTCACACAAAATGAATCTTTCACAATTCACAAGTGCCATTGTTCATCTCCTAATTGAAACTAGTGTTTGCAAGTTCAGAAAGTGACAATTGTAGAAATGCTTACTGTAGGTAATCTTGCAAACATGTCAACATTCTACTTCTATCGACTCTCATTTGAACCGAACAATCGCCGAGGTAAGTCCAGGCTGAACCAAACTCAGCAAGCATCCAACTCACACAGAAACATTAACATTACAAGTTGAGTGGGACAGGCCACTCATAGACGAGTAGATGTGTTGTCAGCTGGTGTGTGAGTCACCACTTGGTCCTCTGATTGCTAAAAGACGCCTGTTGGGCGTCACATTCGGCAGGTCGCCCTTGGAAAAGAGATATGTGATCTCAATGGGACCAATCTGGTTAAATAAAGGTTTGAAATGAAATGAACATACCATTCATTCAAGATCTCTAAGATACGGCCTTTTTCTCAAACCACCCATTGGATCCCATCCATGCCAATGATCAATGTCTTCAGAACGTGGTTCCTTCCTGTATATATTATATCCTATCCTAATTGTAAGGGCCTAGCCAGCATGTTGATGTTTTTGTTATTGTTCCTGTTTTCATTGTGGTTTCTCTCATTTCAGACTCAGCGTCCCTGCCCTTGATTGAACTCCACCTGCTTCCCATCCCTACTTAGCCTCACCTGTGCCCCATCATCACCTCTCCCTCTGCCTACTGAGTCTGCATCCACAGTCCCTTCAGTGCCAGTTCGTCTTAGGTCTTCCTCGCGTTCCAGCAGTGTTTTTCATAGTATCTGATTCCACGTGTACCTGACCCAGCTTCGTGTCCTGACCCGGTCCCTGTCTACTCCTCGTCTGTGTTGTTAGCCTTACTGACTGATCTCCCGTGTACCGAACCGTGGCTATAAAGACCTTTTTTGCATCCTAAGCCTCTGTCTCTGAGTCGTGCTATTGAGTCCTCCACTTGTGTTCATTCGGTCGTTACACTATTACTATCTTCTTATGTCACAAGGACATCAAAAGGGAAACCTGTGATCTACCAAAAGAACACCAGGCAACACACAAGACAAATCCTATGAATCCATTCAAAAACATGAAATAAAGACTTGTTCTGTTTAATTGATAACGTGGCCCTCTGGAAGGCATCCTTTTCGAACAATGTCTTCCAATGTTACGGGTCCGATGTTATCGACAGTAGCTGGGATGATGGCAGTTATGGACGAGCCATATTCATAATACAGAAGTAGTCTTGTGACCATGAGTCAATCTGAATGAATCACAAAGCCATAAAGCACAGTCATCTTTCCCCAGATAAATAAAGGTTAGAAGGAAAACTCAAACCGGCATGTCGATTTTCACTGCCTACATCTTGGTTGCGGATCTGGTGTTTTCCACAGTGGGGATTTACTGATGAAGAAGTTCCAATGTGAGGAATTGGGAATATTTAACAAGTTGAGTGGGACAGGCAACAACTAGACGAGTAGATTTGTTGTCAGCTGGTGTGTGATTCACCACCGGGTCCTGTTGGGTGTCACGTCTGTGTTTACGTTGGACCTCGGACACGGCTCTGTGGGCTCCACTGCCACTGTTATAGAAGAAGCAGTAACATAGGGTGAGTGTGTGAATAGGGGAGAGGCATGTGTGTGTTATGTATTTAAATGCTCCGTGTGTACATCCAGGCTGGTTGAATGTGCATATGTGCAGCTCACAGTGTTATTGCGCAGGCATGTGTGTGTGTGTGTGTGTGTGTGTGTGTGTGTGTGTGTGTGTGTGTGTGTGTGTGTGTGTGTGTGTGTGTGTGTCTGTGTAGGCGTTCGGTATGCCTGCCAGTCTGGGGTTCTCCTGGCAACCAAGGCTTCCCGCTGCAGCATCAGAGGTGACGAGGTGCGAGGGCGTACACACACACACATGGACGGACACACACACATGGATGGACACACACACACACACACACACACACACACACACACACACACAAAGAGGGTTTTGCTCAGTCTCGTGCCAAAGCAAGAAGAGGAAAAGACCGGTTTGAGGAAATAAGCAGCATTAAAATAGTTAGGGCTTTTTCCACTGGCACATTCCCACATACGGCGAATACACAGAAGTGACAGGTGACTAGGCCTGGCGTGACTTCTGTCTACACACTAGAAACACACGAGATCCTCAAGCATCAAAAAACAAACACCAAAACACGCATGCATTGCAGAGAGTGTGTACCCGCAACAGGTGTGCATCAACGCACGTGACTCCCAAGTGCACACACATCCTGATGCCACCCCCCACGCGTTTATATCCATCATTAACGCGGTTAAACCCACCATGATAGAGCTGTCTTCTTGCCATGTGCTTGAGGTTTTGGCGTGAGTTTTTGTGTGAAGTGTTCCACGCCGTGAACTTGATTTATTCATTTGTTCGGAGAGGCTCTCTGGATCATGCTGTCTTTTTACTTTCTGCTTCCATTTTTATATTCCGTGTGGTTCCCGTAAGCAATAACAGCCCATCACGTTCGCATTGCTCTCCAGTGGATCGCAAGGTCTCTTAGCTTGGCAGTTACAAGGGAACTAGTCACACACACACACACACACACACACGCACACACACGCGCACACACACGCGCACACACACACACACACACACGTACCCATGAAAGACAGAAAATCATGCTACAGCTATACAAATTGATCAAATACATTTAGTCATAGAGTTGTTTTGCTTTAATCAAACGTTTTTAAAGTGATTATTAAAAAGCCTTAATATCTTCTAACAAATAAATAACTCTAAATTATGTCTACTATATTATCTACTATAGTTGCCTAAAACCAGTCAACCTAATCAATTGAATTAGGTAAAAATACCAAATATTTGCGTTGTTTTATTTGCATGTAATCGCTAGAGAGTCGTCTGCATGGAAATGTAGAATGTGCCGGCAACGAAACGTTGGTATCAAATACTTTTGGTCTCCATTTGCTTTCCAACTGATACCATGTGTTATCCTCACATCTAAACAGGCTTTGGTTAAATCCAGGTGTGGAGCAACAAAGGTCAAGCTGTTGAGCCCTGAGCCTGTGTTTCAGGTCTCAGGCTCGGAAATGGCATGAAATGTAAATTATTGTGTCCGTCCAAAAAAAAAAAAACCCTTGAATGATGGGATCGAAGACTAAAAGCTTTAGGAATCCAAACTATAACATATAATAAGTGCCCTGTATCAAGATGGATGCAAAACAAGTGAAACCTTTTTAGAGAGATTTAGAAAGAAAAACCCACTTCTGGGGTCTTTTGGGTGCATGTTCCATATCTCTGGAAACCAAAGATTGTGATTTTTTTTTTCAAAATATTTTTATTAATTTTCTTGTTCGAATTCACAGAAATCCAACAAATTGGCCAAAACGGTGTCACAATGCAGTGAGTTGTGCAAACATGTAGCATTACATAGAAAACGTGAAGACATTCAGCAAACTTTTATCATAATATAAGTATCTCTGTTGAATGTTGTTTTACTGATAGTATTTACCTGTTATTTGAAGTGAATTTTTGTTTTTAGGATGACTTTTAACATCTGTCCAGGGACTACAGACGAAAAATAGCCTGTTGGCTAACTCTGGCGCATTTACAGAAATGTCAATTAATGTGCACTGTCCCTGTCAAATAAATATATTAAAAAAAAAAAAAATTAAAAAAAAAGTATTGTGAACAAATAATTATGCCGGAGATGGCCCATCCCTCCCCGAACAAATAATTATGCCGGAGATGGCCCATCCCTCTCCGTTCCAGTGGATGATCAAACTAATTTTATAGCACATTGTCCAGAGTAGAGAATATAATTACTATATGTTATTGTATATTAAAATGGAGTCACACTGTTTTCATGTCAAGGGCCAAGTAACCACATCAAGTTACTTTGGTCTTATTAAAGTAAGCCAAGAAGGGACCCCAGGTTTTATATAATTTCTCATCAGAGCCTCTGATTGAGAAGTGACATCTCCTTTTAACCGTTAGAGCCAATAGAATCGAGGGGAAATTCCTAAAATCTAAACATTACCCATTGGTGAATAGAGTGATGCACAGCCAGACCCCGGAAGCTGTCATACAGTCTGGTAGCTATCATAATAGCTATGAAAACTCAGTTGTTGCCATAAATATGACGATGGATTATCAGAAATCATTTAACCTTCAGCAGCGTTTTTATCGTAGCGGGCGGGGGCCTCCGGGTTGAACAGGTTAAAAGGTATTAACTAAAAAATAAATCTTGCAACCCATCAGCAATAGAATGACGCCATACAAAATATGCAGAATATTTTCACAAAACTGGTTATATTTTCTACTAAAACCAAGACAATGATTATGATGCCTTTATATCTTATAAAAACTATAACGTACATTTGTATTACACAGAGATGCAGAATCTGTAGGCAAGAGAACAATATTTAGTAAGTGTTCTGGTTTCTGTTCCTGTTCAAGCTTTCGTCCAAGTTGTATTGCCACGATTAAACAAGCGTTGGTTAAACCATTAGATTCACTTTTTTATCCCAAATTGGGAAATTGTTCAATGTCAAAAGCAGGTAAACAATCCAGATGGAGGGCTACTATGCTAACGGTATTAGCTAGAATGCATTCTCGGACCCCATCAGCAATCATCTGACGACAGTTCAGCTTTGTATTTGCTAAAAACCAAACGGGTCCTTCAATAACGAAGCCACTGTCCCTGAGAATGCGTGCGTACGGCGCTCAGTGGCTGTATATTTTGAGTTCCTCCCTTCTCATTACCTTTCCCAATTTGCCCATTAAGTCCCACAGAGAAACACTGGGGCTCTTGTGGCTCGGCCCACTGAGGATTGACTCAAACAGTGACTTCATATCTGCCTCCGGGGAATTGCTGCTATATAAATCCAATGTTTTTGACCTGTACAAATTACGAGAACATTTGGTGCTGATTTGCTTAGTGGAGGACATCACTCACACGTATAAAAGCAGCAGGGTACTGGCTGGTTCTGGTGATCCATCCAGAACATAAAGCCATCAGCACCAAAGCTCTTGATTCAGGGAGACTCTGCCCAGCACTGTGTGTGGAAATACAGTGAGTTAGTATATCTAAAAAAATCCCATTTAATGTTCAACTAATCTGACAATGAGACAGTAAGACTCACAGACCCAACAATGTGTCTTATAACCATGAAACACTACTTTTGTCTGCCCTGAGTTTCCACACGTCAGAGGGAATTGGTGCATCAGGGAAACAGATGGATACAGTTAAAAAATACCAGCTTCAGTTCATGATGAAAGTCAACAAGCATACAGAATATTACAAATAGAGATATTACTGTGTATGTATATGTTGAACCCCTAATTTGGGGGAAATATTAGACAAGGAAACAGAGACGTTTTTAGCTTGCTTCAAGGTCCAATGTTTTATGCCAACCAACAAAATGGTACAAATAGCACTCTGTATAATACAAAACATCGATTCTTGACATAAAACAACTACTAACAATACACATACTGCAAACATATATCCAATTTAACACACAAAATGTCCTTCTTGGAGCTAAACTGCACCATCATAGCTAGCGGCGCAAGAATAGCTAACGGCGCTAGCAAAGCTAGCATACACAGCTACAACAATTACAGAACCCTCCAAAAATACCTGCTAGCAACTATCACGCCAACAGTGTGCTTTTCACATTAATATTACACACAGACAGTCTACATATATAACATTTATCACGGATGAACTCACCTAATTTTGGGGAAATATTAGACAAGGAAACAGAGACGTTTTTAGCTTGCTTCAAGGTCCAATGTATTATGCACCCGTGGCAAGCTACACGCGCCCTCTGCTGGACAGACCCGGAAGGTCATCAACCATGACTTGTCATATCTATTACATATATTTCTTATTCCTGCAATCTTCAATTGTTTTTATTTTGCACAATTGTTTGACTATTCTCTTATGTTTAATGTTTTTAATCTTATATTTTAGGACCTATAATAATTGCTCGGACAGGAACAAATACAGAGAAAGATAGAGGGAGAACAATGAGATCGTGATCTGTGTTGCACAAATGCAAGACGAGGAAAGAAGAAGCAACAAATCATTCAAATGTCCGTCTCTTTAGCTGCTCGAGGCTCCACAGTGTTCACCACATAGCCACCAGCTCTGTCTGTCTGACGTTTAGCCTAAACGGTGTAAAGTGGGTTCATCAGAACATTTTCACTGGCATTGCTGCTTCCAACAATAGCGCAAAAAGAACGGAGAAAGGGATCGAAACAGTAGAAGTTCTGGGCCGAACTGAAAATTCTCTAAAAAGCGCATGACTGCATACGGTAGTAATTTCATGCATTAAGTCAACACAAAGCAAACTACTCATTTCATTGTCAACACATGAAATGTAGCCGCTTTGCATTCACCTAATAAGGCCATAAAATCTCCATTGGTGGTTCGTGCTCTGGTGTCCAATCAGATCCCTCAGAAGAAGGAGAATAATTGGCGTGTGATGCCGAGCGGAGGGTGATAGAGCGGTGAATATGAGTCACGCTGGTTTCCCCTCCGTCATTATTCTGTCATTGAAATTTCGATTGAAACCAAAATGCTGTCTCGAAACAATCCAGACACTCATTCACATACGAGTTAATCCATTACTAATTACGGTGTACGCCCACTCTATGGACAGCTCAAAGTCACAGACGGACTGTGACTGCAACACCATGTCCAGCAGCATCTATTGTAATCCTCCTCTACACATCCACTCTGCGTCTGTTACGTCTCAAAACATACGAGTTTCTGAAGGCAGAGACTAACGCCTGGATAATTTCATTAAATTGGCTCATGGAGGGATACTTTTGTGGATATTTAATATCTTAAAATTGTAGCATTCTTATTCCAAAGTATCATGTTGTGTCCAGAGGTTCTGACTGCTCAGAGTTTCTTGGCAGGATGGAAAGCCTCTGAAACTGCATTTATACCCACACTATAATCCCAACTGATATGAAAATAATAATACTTCATATAATAATAGTCTAGTATGCTTGTGAAGGATTTGAGTATCACATCACAGTCACTTTAGCTAAGTGCTTCCCACGGGCTACATTCAATTTTACAGCGTGCAGTCAGCAATGCATTAAAATAAAAAATGTTATATCTTCAGGGCACCGTCACAAATTCACTAAGGCCTGCATTCCTATTTCACTGAAGGTTCACCAAAGTTGTACGAGCAATTAAACATTTCCGTTGCAACTAGAAACATATGTTGTTTTTGTCCCTGTTAATTGGGAAAATGTTAATTATGAATTATTATATCAAAATGTTGCTTCACTTTTCCGGTATGCTCTTAACTTGTTCATCAAAAACAGTAACAGCTGTTGTGGTTTTGGATGTTGTGGATGTTTTGCCCTCTATAGGAAGCACATGTCGATGTGATCTGGCGCATGTGCCTCTATGCACAGCATGTGAAATACACGGAGACATGTAAATGCATGCAGACACTGTTATGTCTCGTAAAATCTGTTGAGTTAATGTTTTAAGTTCAGTCTTGTATCCTGTTTTATTTTGTAGTAACCTTTCCTTCTTGTTGCAGATTACCTCACTTCCTCCCTTTGTGTGTTTTCCCTCCACTGTGATTGTCGACTCCGCCCTAATTGTCTGCACCTGTGCCCCCTTAGCCTGCCTATATATAGATTCTGTCTCCCTTGTCTTGTTGCCAGTTCGTTTCGTCCCATGTGCCTGACTGCCAGCGTGAAGTCCATGTTATCTGCTAAGAGCTAAGACCCGAGGTTTTGGAATTTACTTTATCTTTCGACTTTTTGATGTTAACCTTTTCCTCGTAAGAGTGTTTTTTGTGATCTTAACCTGTTACTAGTGATGGCAAAATGAAGCTTTGAATGAAGCGTCGAACCACTTGGACAATTGTGTCGGAAATAGGTTAATTTCTCGAAGCTTCAGTTACAGCGACCTCTCCTGGCGAAGTGCAAGGCTGCAGTGGGTTTATCGTATCTTTGCCTTGAAAAATATTCGACGCACACACACACTAAGACTGAATATCATGTTCTGTTTGCAATTAAAGATTGATAATTGTGTGTATTGGGTTATTGAGAAGAGACTAGAGAGTGCTGGACATTTTTTTGGGAGGAGAGGGTTTTTTATCAGTTATTAAAGTTGAAAAGCAATGATTAAAATACATCCATCCCGGGCTTTGAACCAGCTGCGCGGAGGACATCGCCGCTTTCGGGCCGCCGGCTCTGCCCACTGGGCTATCTATTCCTTAAAATATTGAACTGTTTTTATATTACTGATAACTGTCTTTTTGTTCAGAACTTCTCAACATTTCGAAGTGTTTCCCGAGCCAGAACGACCTATCTTTCTTCCTGGCTTGCTCTATAATTATATCAAATGCAATACCAACAACAACTCAACCGCAACAACGCAAACAACAAGCCACACATTGCGCATTGTTTAGAGCGGTCATAAAGTGTTGAAGAAGCACTCAAATTTGAAACTGTTTCAACCTGTCACCTGTCAGAATCGAGACGAGGCAGTGCATTGAATCGCGTGAATGGACCGCGAACCCATGTGCGAACCAGTCAAGTGAATCATTCAGGAAATGAAGCAGTTGCTGCTTCGGACGTCACATGTCACGTGATTTGAAGCAAGCTTCGAAGCACTGCTTCTATGAAATAGGAAGTCCAGGGTTGAAGCTCCGTTCGAAGCTTCAGTGTCAAACTGCCATCACTACCTGTTACCCCTACGGAGAGCCCACAGTGCCACTATTTTTCAGTAAATACTTTCTTTTGTACTTTGTTTGTCGAGTCGTGCTTTTGAGTAGTGATGGCGAGATGAAGCCTTATGAAGCT
This sequence comes from Chaenocephalus aceratus, assembly GCA_023974075.1. Lineage (NCBI taxonomy): Eukaryota > Metazoa > Chordata > Actinopteri > Perciformes > Channichthyidae > Chaenocephalus > Chaenocephalus aceratus. The sequence continues at coordinate 91,831 of JAMFTG010000100.1, read as the reverse complement.
TTGAAGATTTGCAGCCAATTGGTTCGATAAAGGCTTCGTCTCATGAGGCTTCATCATGGGCTTCATTTGAACACAAACCCCCTGCTGGTCAAAGTGTGTAAAACAGGCAGATTGGACATCTCAACAGTGTGCTCTCTCTCATACCGAGTTCCCATTGAGTAAAGCCTTAGACTAACTCTAAACAACCAACATTAAATCATATTTCCATGTTAACAATATTATTTTTATTCCAGTTGAATGATTGTGATTGAAAAGCCTAAGGAGGCTGGTAAACATTGCAAAGAGGGATTTGTATTCCTTAATAATATTCGTAAACGTAACCATGTTGTAGCCGGAGAAAGGCTAAACCATATCAAAGAATACATTTATTTACTACATTATCTCATTTAGCTGTAGCTTTTATAAACAACAAAAAAGACGTATTGTTCAGTCGTTGAACCAGGGACCCTGCGGTCATGAGTCAACTGCTTTCCAGCTGAGCCACAGCACACACACTAAGGCTCCCTGAAAACACTGCAACATATGTATTCACGTTTTTATTCCTACATTTATTTATGCTTGTATCTATTTATACTTATGACATGTTCCGACCTCTATATAAGTGAGGGTCTGAGCTCTCTTGATTCCATCGTGTCCCCGGGCCCGGGTACAGGAGGGGTAATATGGTTCTTATTATTATACATCCATGGGTATTATGAGCGTTGTGGTTCAACGGTTCAACCGATCTGAATCGCTTCCTGAAGCAGTCACGTGGTATCGACAGGCAGCGAGGCTTCGTTTGTCATCGATGACGTCACTGGCCCAAAACGATACAAGCCTCGATACAAGCTTCACAAAAAGCTTCGGGGATTACTCGACACACGCTCCGAAGCCTCGGCGCAATACGTAACATCACTACTTTTGGGTTCATACTGGTTTGCTTAGCCGTGACAGACACTCTATCCTGAAATATAATGAAACATAAAAATGGCTTTCATCATTCCTGTGTCCATGTTGTTATCTCTCTCTCCAAAGAAATGATACTTGTCTGTTGGTACTTGTCAATGTCTTTGTATGTAAAAGTAGCCCTGTAAATACGATGTCCTTTTGTGTTATCTGTTGCACGTAGACAAGTAAACGCATGCATTCATTCCAATCTATTCTAAAGTTTATGAAAATGTTTTAATTGTTTTTAATTATTTGTATTGTTTTTGTTGTTTTGTTTCACCCTTTTTAATTTTGTAGCACTTTGAGTTTTGTTTATGCAAAAGTGCGCTTCTAAATAAAATATATTATTATTATCATTATTAATAAAAATGTAATTCACTTTCACATTATCTCTTTTTTCTAAGAAACAGAAAGACCGGTTTTGTGTCTTTGTATAAATAGGATTTCTCTCCTTCTATCGGAAGCACTTGTCAAGATCACTCACCACCATTTTTCAAACCCAAACATACTTTATACCAAAGTAGGAATGTCAGGAATGACACTTTAGGAAGCTGTGGCCTCGCCTCTCGGGGCTGCACAGAGAAATCTGTGGCTTCAACTTCGACCTCTGCTAATATTCTGACAAGCTGTCAGTCTGTCAGGAAGCGATACAGATGAGTGTTGAGACGTGTGTTCCGTCTGTTGTTCAAAGACAGTAGCCACGCAGGGCGGTATATTTCCCAACCCCTGTAACTCAACCCTAACCCTAGATCTATATCAATGATAAGGAGGTGGAAAGAGAAGAATGGAGAATCAGAAACGGTGACATTAAGAGACGTTTTCTCTGCAGCTTCATTGAGGAGACTTTTATTGGAGCTCCTTCAGAAAAGCTCTCTTTTCATTTTCCTCTGAGAACTTTTCTCTAACTCCCAGTTGTTTTCTTAAAGGAGTGATCCGCCAAAATACTTCATCACGGCAATAACGGAATTACGGCTGACGTCAACGAGAATTGCACTTGAAGGGAAGCTGCTGGGGTGTCGAAATATTTGATTCCTCAAATATAGTTTCCGTTTGGGACTCTTTTTCCCCGTACTTGACGTTAATGAAGGACATAAAAGGGGGTGGCAGTTATTTCTGAACAGATTCATTCATTTTTGTTCTGGTTTGAATGCCTTAATGGCTCACTTAATGCTAAGACTCACTTCAACAAATCATCTTTCTGATCATCTTCGGTGCAATGGGCTTACTTTAATGTTTTGGCTTTGGAACCTTAAAGTATTGGGCATTTGGGACAGAAATAGTGATCTATGAGATGATGAGTTCACGGATCAAGCTGATTTATGTTGAGGTTTGTATATTTACTTTTACTTTTACCCAGAGCAACTAAGAATATTTGAGCACACAGAGGAAGAATTGTACCAAAAACAAGCAAAAATCATGGACAAAGTAAAGCCAAAGTTGTTCCCGATCGGTCCGGGATTCAAACCGTGAACGTTCACTTCCTTTCTTGAACTTTTCTTATTAAAACTGCAACATCAAGTTCACGCCATTCAACTCCAGTTTCTCACTCCAGTTGCTTCAATCCTAGATGTCATGCGAGAAATATGGTGAAGAAAGTCTGTCTAAATATTCATATTTTAGACTGCACTGTAACTTTTATCCATGTATTTTTCCTTAATGTTTATTTTATTAGCTTTTCTTTTTTAATGCTTAATGTCTTTCATTTCTTTTTTGTAAAGCACTTTGAATTACCCTGCGTCGAAAAGTGCTATATAAATAAACTTGCCTTGCCTTGCCTTGCCTTGCCTACAACAGATCTGCATCCTCAAGTTTATATGCATCCATGGCGCCTCGATTTTAAAATGACGACAAAGTCCCACGCTTTGAACCTCCTCTGCCTCGGACCCAGATTACTGCATTGCTTGGAATTACTTCATATCACACAGTGATAAAAAAAAAAAGACATCATTAAAGAACCAGACCAGCGACATAAGTGATTTTCCCAAACTAAAGGACGTCAATAGCAGTAAAGAAAGTCTATACGAGTAATGCAATAAGTCAGTGGTATTTTCACTCCACTGCTTACTTTATTCTGTCTTCAGTCATGGTACAGAAGGACCATTTCTCATGAGTACAGAGAATGACTCCTAATGACTTTAGTGATCCCCTACTTTTCCTCTGTCACCACCATGTGGTTGACATTTGTGGTTTTGGTCAAAATGTCTCAATAAGTATCAGATGGATGGCTTTAGATTTGGTACACTTGGTAGACTCGTAGTGTAGTCCACTTCTCTCCTTACTTTCATTCTCCCCCTGCCACTCTATGTATCCCTTCTCTTCTCCTCTCCATCTGCATTGTCCCAATTATTATTACCAAGCATTGGGCCATCTCAGTGGTAATACCCGCGGAGCCATAAATGCAGAACTTTACGAGCTGCGACTCGGTCTGTCTGCATCTCAAAGCCTGTTCAAACTGATCAATGAGTGCTTTCAAAGGCCACTAAACAAACTATTTATGTTGGAGAGCAGAGAAACACAGGGAGGTGGTGGAGAAAGCTTTTGACTTTCACTCTGTTGCTGATTGCCTGCTCTTTAAAAAGCTTTCAAAGAAGTTAAAAGAAACCGGACTGAAAAGTTGGACGGCTCAGACCAGCTCATGAAACATCAATATCTATTATAGAGAGTTACACCGACTCTACGGTCATAGACAGAACAAATACAAACCTTTGCTGGTCGTAGAAGTCTTAGGGTCTGAATTGTGTTTATTCTGGCAAAAAGTTGCTGGTAGGGCCTTGGGCAGAAGCTCCCCAGCGTTTCAAAAAGAAAAACCTTTTTTTATTGTTTGTATGTACCAATATCTGCGCAACGTATCACGGCTGTTGTAACGACCATCGCCAATATTTGATTTCATCATCGGTTTCTGCTACCACAGACATTGTTTTTTCAACAATTACAATCAACCAGAAGATGCTTGCTCTCACACATTGTCTGAAGGAGCCGTAGAACAAAGAGGACGTATCCACGTAAGAAATAAAAAGGTAGCAACGCTTAGGGTCCACCAACCAATTAGCCTAAAGCAAACACCTTCTCTGTTTTTGTGATGGTAGTCTCCGTTTGAAAGACACGGCTAAAAACAAGCTTCTCCTACTCTAACGGCCCGTCCACACTATAGCTTCAAAAAAAAGCTTGGAGCTGGGCGTGTCTGAAGCTTGGGGATTTTATTCGAACACCGCAACCAACAACCAATCACATGAATGTCCTGCCCCGGACATACAAAGCAAAAAAAACAGGTTCTTCTCCACTATTGCTAAAATGGATGCCGGTGTTGTAGCAAGGGTAAGAAGGGCAAGAACGGTAACACGTGTGTGTGCAAGGTTGCATAAAGTGTATACATTGTCTCGCAGGAAGCCATTTAGTGTGCGTCG
>JAMFTG010000100.1:62500-82500 GCA_023974075.1 Chaenocephalus aceratus | reverse complement strand
AATGCATCTGATTATTTAATGTTGTTTTTATAGGCAATCATTTAAGCTTTGTTAGTTCCAGGTTTAATATGTGCAATAAGTTCATTTCAATAAGTTCTGCAATAAACATTGAACCAGTCCGACCCTCGACTAGTACCCATTTTTAAATGTTGGCCCACTGTGTCTTTAAAAATGGTCCAGGAATAACCCATTTCATTTCGAAATTGATCCGAATCAAGGGGCAGATAAATGCATTATCTCTTACTTATAAGAGGAACTGCTCGAAAGTAGGATATTTGGGATATCCGTCGTAGCCAGGGTTTACGATCAGTTTTTGGGTGATTTGTACTGAGGAACAAGTATCACAGCACCGACGGGTGAAAAATAGTGTTTTGGTAACACGGGGTGTTCAGGTAACACTTAAAGACTTTGTTATGGAACGCAAAGCGGAGTAGGGGGCTAGTACACCCTCCTGAGGGTCCGATTGTGGATGTCATGCGAGAATAACATGGTGAAAACAATCAGTCTAAATTAACAATCGGGACGGAAATGTTCGGATTTCCAAAGGGAGGTTCTGTGAATAAATTAAAAATCAAGAACCGAAATAATTGAACTATTCATATCTTAGACTGCACTGTAACTTTTATCTTTTAATGTTTATTTTAAATGCCATTTTCTTAATGTCTTTCATTTTTGTTTTTTCTTTTAATGTTTCTTTTATTATCTTTTACTCTTTTTAAATGCCTTTGTCTGAATGTCTTTCATTTTTGTAAAGCACCTTGAATTTCCTGGTGCTGAAAGGTGCTATATAAATAAACTTGCCTTGCCTTGCCTTGCCTTGCCTTGCCTTGCCTTGCCTTGCCTTGCCTTGCCTTGCCTTGCCTTGCCTTGCCTTGCCTTGCCTTGCCTTGCCTTGCCTTGCCTTGCCTTGCCTTGCCTTGCCTTGCCTTGCCTTGCCTTGCCTTGCCTTATGGAACGGCATTGGAGGCCCTTCTAGTTTGTTATATTTCTATCCATGGGTGTCAGCTTTAGGAGGCACATTGTAATTTAAAGAGAGACCGGTTTAACAAAATGTTTCTTTATTCTGAAGCAGCACAAAGAGCTCTCACTTTTCTTTCCGACACAGCCAGAGAAATGAGCAAACCCTTGTTAAGTCTTACTGCTAAAGGACACACTTCAATTTGTTTATTTATATTTGGATAAACATGTCTTTTAGGAATAAATCCCCCCACTGATTCCACTGAGGAGTGTGTATTAAGTTTGGCCTCTGATTTCCATTCATTACAAGACAGATTTGTAAAAAATAAGAGATTTAGACTTTGACATAAATCACAGTAAAATACATTTCGCTTTTTCGCACAGTCCCATTTAATGCAGTAGCAACACGAGCTGGTGCATTCAAGGACATGCTGGCTGCTAAAAAGCACCGCATTTTTATGAGCTGTTGGGACAATTTAAATAAAAAGCCTAAAAGCAGGCAAATTAGATGGAGAAAGGAGCGTGTGTATGATTTGTAATAATACATTTAGTTTTGTGGCTATTTTATAAGGCGATATATTTAAAATGCAGCTTTACTTTGTCCCAGTTTGCAAAAGTTTGTGAAACTATATTGAGATGCATCAGCATATATTTAACTACCCTGGAGTATAGCATGTAATAGAGCTTGACATAAGCTTTGAAATACTACCTTAATTTAACATAATTCAATATTTTAAAGAGGGATTTACTTTTGAAAGATACTTTAATATCTTACAGTAAATGCATCAGGAATGCTTACTATATATTTGTAGCCACTGTTTTCATTGACCTGTGGTATCGTGTATTAATACGCACTTACACTCTAGATATACACATTTTAATATTTATATAGGTTGAATCTATTCTCTAATGATAAGAGACTTTTGTTTTCTTCCGTAACATAGTGACATCACTACTCACACTTCTGTTGGCTAGCGCTCCAACACATTTCTGCATGATAGGCTAAGGGGCGGGACATCTCTAAGCGGTTGACCAATCACAACAGAGCCGGCCAGCTAATCAATCAGAGCAGACTGGGCTCTGGTTTCAGACAGAGGGTGAAAAGAGGTGCTGCAGCACAGGCAGTATGAGAAAAATAAAGAGCTTATTTAACCTTAAAGCGGAGACATGTAGAGACACTACATACTGATATACACCTGAACATCAGCAGGAGAGGACTCTTTAAAGTAGAGACTACATACTGATATACACCTGAACATCAGCAGGAGAGGACTCTTTAAAGAGACTACATACTGATATACACCTGAACATCAGCAGGAGAGGACTCTTTAAAGTAGAGACACTACATACTGATATACACCTGAACATCAGCAGGAGAGGACTCTTTAAAGTAGAGACTACATACTGATATACACCTGGACATTAGCAGGAGAGGACTCTTTAAAGTAGAGACTACATACTGATATACACCTGGACATCAGCAGGAGAGGACTCTTTAAAGTAGAGACACTACATACTGATATACACCTGAACATCAGCAGCAGAGGACTCTTTAAAGTAGAGACACTACTTACTGATATACACCTGAACATCAGCAGGAGAGGACTCTTTAAAGTAGAGACACTACATACTGATATACACCTGAACATCAGCAGGAGAGGACTCTTTAAAGTAGAGACACTACTTACTGATATACACCTGAACATCAGCAGGAGAGGACTCTTTAAAGTAGAGACACTACATACTGATATACACCTGAACATCAGCAGGAGAGGACTCTTTAAAGTAGAGACACTACATACTGATATACACCTGAACATCAGCAGGAGAGGACTCTTTAAAGTAGAGACACTACATACTGATATACACCTGAACATCAGCAGGAGAGTACTCTTTAAAGTAGAGACATGACAAAATATGTAAATAAATTAGCATCTGTTAGTTTTGTCACATGTGTATGTCTCGTATCCTTAGTGGGCGACTTAAGGTGCATGGTATGCTTGATTCAGGACATCTTTACAGTAGTTTCATTAAGATGAATGACATTCCAGGGAAGTTGTAGGGAGTTGTGGGAAAAATCGTTATCCGACCAGAAACAGGGGGTCTGAAGTAAGAGCAAAACCAGGGAGCGAAAACACACACAATCAGAACAAAGATAAAGTGACATATATAGACACACACATTCCCCACATGCACAAACACACAAGTCATCCTACTAATATGTGTATGCACTCAACACATTCAGTACAAGCACATCTATGCCGTGGGATCTTCGTCCAAAACACTAACCACACTGTTTTCCCACCTACGCTCGACTGTAGCTTGTTACCACGACTACGCCGGCGGCCATAACTCGCCTATATTGACTGAAAAGGATCATTAATCTTTTCAAGTCTCTCCCAATGGACCAGTAATGATACGTTAGTTTTCCAGCATCCTCGAACCACAGCGTCGGTGGACTATCGCCCACCAAATGAAAATATGAGGCAATGGTATGTTGGAGAACAGAGAGAGAGGGAGGTTTGAGAGCGGGAGGTTGCCAGTTCGATTCCCGAGTAAGCAGGGAAGTGTGATTAAGGATAACGCGTGGGGAAAGCTCTCCCATGAGTTGGAAATGCACATAGATGGGATGTAACTAAGTACATTTACTCTCTCTCCATTTTCAAATCACATCTCAAAACATATCTCTTCCCACTGGCACATCCACCCTGATGCCATGACACGTCCTCGGTTTTTATTGAATATATTGTCGTGTTTTTGTGCTGTTTTGTTTTTATTTTGTGTACAGTACCTTGTACAGCGACCTTGAGAGCCTTGAAAGGCACTTTTATACATTAAATTAAATGTATTATTACATTTACTCAAGTATTGTAGTGACATTTCAAATGTATTTGGATTTGCTTTTTTGCATGTGGTCCTTTTTGTTTACTGATGTTGTTGATTATTCTTATTAACTTTTGTTTAATTAAAATGTTACTTTTTATTTTAACAGATTATTATAATAGTGTCTTATTATTAGTACTTTTACTTGGCAAAGGATCTGAACACTTCTTTCACTTTTTTTGAAGATTAGGCTATTTCGGAATAATCAAGACCCTTCATTAGACAGCGGATATGAAAACAGGCTTTCAGAGGATGCAGGCGCTAAATTACGTTATTCAGAAATGTTGTGTCAAGCATTTGCCCTGTAGCCTATGGATCAATGTATTAATCATATTAGGTACATTTTATTATTTAAATCAAGACAGATAACTGTGTATACGTCATATATAAGATATTGACAATGAATGGCACTGGAAACGACTGTGGTGTAGTGGTCGATATTCCACAGGTATTTATATCCACTTGATAAGATTAGGACAAACAAGGGCGATGCAATCAGTTGCTCCAAAAGACCAAATTCTGCTCTTTGAATTTCATCATTCTAAATACTGAAAGTAATTGAAAATGTCTTGGTTTGGATGCACACAAGATGGCAGGAAACATGTTGAAAGAAGCTATATCTCAGCCTCATTCAGCTACTGATACCAAGCCTGATGCATGTCCCGTTAGCCACATATAGCTTAGCATCACTATGCAAAAAAAATACCCTATTCTTGCATGTTCTGCAAACAGTTGTTTCTTATATCACTGAATGAAAAACGGTTAGATGGAAACAAGTTACCCTCCACTCTATGAATAGTATCTGGAGAACATATCCAAAGAATGCTGGCTAACGCTGTCGGTAAGGAATCCGTCAAGTCACTCTGGTAAACATTTCATTTCAGCGCTCTACCTCATCGCTCCGATCTTGCAACTCAAAACAAACCACTCGCAGCATATCGAACATACCCGAGGCCTCATTCTCCGTTCCCTCGCGCCGCCCGATCGACCGCAGTGGCGTGTTTGTTTTTATTTGCACGCTAGGCTAAGGCTAAGATAAATACACATGTGGGAACGCTATGTGTGATGGGTTATTAGCGCGGCATTATATGATAGACAAATATGTCTTGTTGCAGGCCGTTGTGTAATAAGCACATATTCATCCGACCACAATGGCTTTGGGTTGAGGGAGAAGGAGGGGCGAAGGCGAGGCAATGTGAGCAAATTAAAACCTCCAGCTTTAGTGGAAATTATTCGGTAACACTTTATTTTAAGGTACACATATTCACCATCAACTAGTTGTTCGTTAACATGCATATTAGTATATTGGCTCTTTATTAGTCGTTATAAAACTCTTATTAATGCCTTATTCTACATGACCATATTCTCCCAGCCATTAGTTAAGAGTTTTTTCTTAATAACCCTCTAATTAATGCTTATTTATTGTAAGTAAGGACATTGTTGAATGAGTGGGTCTTAATATGCTCAATATGGGCGTAATAAGGCGGCAGTACCACAAGAATAGTCTCCCATACAGTGGCGGTTCTAGACCAATTTGACTGGGGGGGCCACTGGGGGGGCCAGTTATTTTCTGAGGGGGGCACAATAAATGCAGGACGAAAAAGAGAACTAGACAGTATGAAGTAATTGCGCATAAGAAAACAATGCAATACAGTTATTGGTATTTGTTTCAGTACACTTATTTATTTCAGATATATAGTTATTACTGTTAGCTTCAGCTTAAGTTATAGTACAATTGTTGCACTAACACCATATTATATTTATATAAAAATAAAGGCAATGAACAGTTACATCTCTACTTTACATCTACACTTACACGGATACAATAGTTTAACTCACCTTCAATTATCGTGGTAGTCTCTCGAAACGTAGCTTTCTTGGATGCAACAGCCTCTGATGATCCGAGATGAAAAGTGTTTGTTTTTCGCGCGCTTCAACCGGACAGTGAAAGTGAGTGCACCGCTCTAATTGGTCCTGAGTGCACCGCTCTAATGGGTCCGACTAGAATGACGAGTAACGTTAGTTCCGTCTATTCCGTCATTCAATAAATCGTGTAATAAATCATACATTTTGCATTTTTTTCACTTTTCATTTTTAGGGGGGCCACAGGGGGGTCAGAGGTCAGTGTTAGGGGGCACTGGCCCCCCCCCTCCCCCCCCCCCTCCCCCCCCCTAGAACCGCCCCTGCTCCCATAATAACACTAAACAAATATGGTCTATTCTTATGTAACAAGACATGAAACTAAAGTGTTAATTGTGTCAAAATAACTTGTAATTAGGTATTTCTCACTCAGAATATGTCCCCTATTTTAAAGTGAAGTCTTCAGTTCATAACAAACAAGCAAGTAGTTTGACTCTAATATGCATGTTGTTATGTATCTTCTTTACTTGCTTGTAAAGCGCTTTGAGCACCAGGAAAAGCGCTATGTGTCAAGGGGTGAACGCAGATGCATGAACTCAAATGCACAACTCAGACTCAGACTCGGGTGGTTTTCAAAAATAAAGACTTTACTGGAATTTACACAGTAACAAAACCAAGAAACACAAAATCACTCTTCCGAGGAAAAACTAAATGCAATAATCGTGAGCATGATAAAACGGGATACGACCATGGAGCAGGCTTGAACGTGGTCATGAATAAGAAACGAACTGGCACTGGACCGGTGGGGACTAACACAATATATACACAAGGTGAGGGGAACAGGTGGAAACAATCAGAGCGGGGAAACCAATCACGAACACAGGAGACACAGGGGCGGGGAGCAGGGAGTTCTGAAACGAGAGGGGAAATTACTTTTCACAATAAGACAGAGGGCACAGAACAAAGGGACATGACACAACTAATATAAATAATACACTTTCATGATAAGTTTCCGAGACATGACACTATGTGTATATAACACATGTATTATTATTATTATGTTAATTTACAAATAGTTGATGGTGAATAAGTGTACTTTAATATAAAGTGTTACCAATTATTCTTACATGATTATCTAAGACTACTTTATCCAATATACTAAAGGGGCTGATGCTGTGCAAAGTGTGCTTTCCCCAAAGAGTAAGGGTTAGCAATCCCTCCTCTTTTTTTTTATTCTCCACTGGCTTTATCGAACACACAAAAGCCTAAAAGAGTGAGGAAGTCCAATCCCAAATCTCAAACTGTGTGTGATATTGGCTGTTGGTGAGCCCATGGGGGTGTGTAATCTAAACGTCCATATGACTTCACAGGGTAGGCACTCGCTGGTTCTGCAGATCTTCACAGAGCCAATGTAAACAATGCCAGGATAAGCGGGGTGCCTAAGTGTTTATAGGCTCATATGTGTTTAAGAACCCATGTTCGGTGTGTGTACACATAGTGGTCATTTAGGTACAAACAAGTTTTAAAAGACATACTCTCGACTGCTTAAAATAAATATCCAAAGTGACGGACACACACAATATCTTATCGCTTTTGGAATCAGCCTTGGGGGGGTCTTGACTCGTCCAGTTATTATATGCAGACATGCAGTGCATCTGGCTGCTTTCGTGTAACAATACAGGCTATTATATCAGCTTTGATACTGCTGTGCATGTTGAATGGAAGAAGAATATCTGTCTAGCCTTGGCTACTGTCCTTGACAACTATCTGTAGGAGGTGAGTCTGATATCTTGGACTGAAGTGTGTGTGTGTGTGTGTGTGTGTGTGTGTGTGTGTGTGTGTGTGTGTGTGTGTGTGTGTGTGTGTGTGTGTGTGTGTGTGTGTGTGTGCTGGAATACACACTTTAGAGACAAGACACACACACACACACACACACACACACACACACACACAAACACACTCAAATATCAAAGGCTCATAACAAAACTTCCACACAGAGACAGTGTAGTCCTAAAACCAGGAAATGAGTCAGCTTTGACACACCAGTCTCAAAGGCAATACTTTTTTTGTATGTGTTTGTAGTTAGAAGTCTGAAATAAGGTCTGTGGTTAACGCAAGCTGCAGAGATTTCAACCTTTTGTTCGACAACATAAAATATGTCAGTGCAAACGCGTCATCACGCCCAACATTAGCCACCTTTAGCTTAGCGGTGGTGACGTGAAGTAATGTGGCCATGCTGCGGTTCCTTTATAGCCCAACATAAGCTTCCTTTAGCTTAGCGGTGGTGACGTGAAGTCATGTGACCGTGCTGTAGTTCCTTTATAGCCCCTCGAGGTTCTATTAGAGGGTAACAGGTTGCAGAGAGGCCTATTCCGGCCGGGGAGTGTTTGGACCGTATTCACAGCCTCCTCACCTCTCACCTATTCCAATTAAGGTTCCAGTGGGGACCTTTCTCCCTGTGTGTGCCTCTCCGCCTCTGCTTCTTACTTCTTACTTGCTACCCTTTTCCCTCAACCTATCCTAAGGGAGTGCATGTACGTAGACATGTCAGTTTAGCTGCTTGAGGCTTAGACTGTCGGGGGACACCTTACTTCTTCCTTCTGTCTGTCTGTACCTGTGTACTCTCATGTTCCCAATAACCCAGCTTCCCCCAAATTTCTTGTTGGTGTCTATCTACGCCGGGACCCGGAGTCATGGCTGATCCTGTTGCTGTGATCCTGTGTCCTGGATCCTCTATCCTGAGTCCTGAGTCCTGATCTGAGTCCTGGACTTCGAGTCGTGGCGCTGCGGTCCTGCCTGACTCTCGTCATACTACTTCCCTGATGGTTCCAACAGGATTGTTGACATCCTCGTGGATTCATCTTCTTATTATACACACATGCATTTCCAAACATTTGGTCTATATGCTGTAAAATGTATTATCTCTTTGATTTACACACGGCATCTATTGCACGTCTGTCCGTCCTGGGAGAGGGATCCCTCCTCTGTTGCTCTCCCTGAGGTTTCTCCCATGTTCCCTTTAAACTGTGGGTTTTCTCCGGAAGTGTTTCCTTGAACGATGTGAGGGTCTAAGGACAGAGGGTGTCGTATTGTCATACTGATATTCTGTACACACTGTGAAGTCCACTGAGACAAATGTAACATGTGTGATATTGGGCTATATAAATAAACATTGATTGATTGATTGATTAACATTAGCCACCTTTAGCTTAGCGGTGGTGACGTGAAGTCATGTGACCGTGCTGTAGTTCCTTTATAGCCCAACATTAGCCGCCTTTAGCTTAGCGGTGGTGACGTGAAGTCATGTGACCATGCTGTAGTTTGTAGCCCAACATTAGCCGCCTTTAGCTTAGGGTGGTGACGTGAAGTCATGTGACCGTGCTGTAGTTCCTTTATAGCCCAACATTAGCCACCTTTAGCTTAGCGGTGGTGACGTGAAGTCATGTGACCGTGCTGTAGTTCCTTTGTAGCCCAACATTAGCCGCCTTTAGCTTAGCGGTGGTGATGTGAAGTCATGTGATCGTGCTGTAGTTCCTTTGTAGCCCAACATTAGCCGCCTTTAGCTTAGGGTGGTGACGTGAAGTCATGTGACCGTGCTGTAGTTCCTTTGTAGCCCAACATTAGCCGCCTTTAGCTTAGGGTGGTGACGTGAAGTCATGTGACCGTGCGCTGTACGTCCTTTATAGCCCAACGTTAGCTTTTACTTTGAAAATCATAAAGTGGTGTTAATATGTGGAGATTATCCTGCTGAACAAAACAGGTAAGTATAATAATTGGTGTTTTATACAGAGCTTATTTTGCAATATTCCAACATCCTTTGGTACAAGATGGAAAAACATTGCTGTATGTGTATGCCCTGAATGAAAGAGCCCATTGACCAGCATTTCTACATTGTCTTATATCTCCTCTCCGACCTGCCGTACGCTGTGTACAGGAAGTGAGAACTTCAAAAGACAAGAAACGAGAGGAGGGGCATTTCCAGAGCTTTCCCAGGATGCTCCCTGGGTGAGAGCTTTTTCCTTTTCATCCCAGGAACAAGAGGAGATAGCAGCTATGTGCCAGGGGAAGCTTTGAGGATTTTGCCAAGGCATACGGAGATCAGAGAGAGATGAGCTGTGGGTCAGAAGAAAGGGAAAGGAACCTCCATGGTGGGAAATGACCTGAACCTCATCACCGACTCACGTTACTTCTTGCGAAACGAAAATGCCACTGTAGCAGATGGTTTACTTCAAAGCGTGAAGAGATGAAGACAGTTCCTCTTCCTCTGACCCCTCTCTGCACTGTAACTGTCCTAAGATTTCCAAGCATTATTACATCTACTTTGTAATTCTATATACAAATAAACTCTACAAATAATTGAGTGTACACACGCTATTCCCTATTTCCCTGCCTTGTTTACCAATGTAACATATAGTCCTACTAAACACAGCTGACAAATACTACAGTAAAGAGATGTGTATTTGTTGAAATATGAGGTCAGCTCACATGATAACACACATCAAAATAACTGAGACGTTTCTTCATTAAAATAGAAAAGCAGAAGACGCTGCTGCAGGGACATCGTTGGCAGCGACACAGACCACATGAATCATATAAGTGCTTTCAGATCTTCTTTACAGAAATACAACCAAACAAGTTTGAGGAAAAGCATGAAACCCATGTTGTTTCCCTTGCATTTGTGAGAGCATAGGTTATCTAGGAACACTGGGAAATGCAACAACAAGATATTGCATTACAGTTTGGAATAATTTACTTGATTTTCAAAAGGATAAAATAGGAAAGACATTTCTGCAGCTAAATATTCAAATTGGTTTGGGATAATTGTATCGACAAACTATTAAAACGTTGGAGTTGCTAACGGAAAGGTATCTTCAAAAAAATGTGATGAGTGTATAACAATCTTTAAATCTGAATTAATTGATTATTTTGTACAACATCAGGAGGATGCGTCCCCAGCTGACCCAGAAAGCGACGCAGGTTCTGGTCCAGGCTCTCGTCACCTCACGCCTAGACTACTGCAACTCCCTCCTGGCTGGTCTACCTGCATGTGCCATCCGACCTCTGCAGCTCATCCAGAATGCAGCGGCTCGTCTGGTCTTCAACCTTCCAACATGTTCCCACACCACGCCGCTCCTCCGCTCCCTCCACTGGCTTCCGGTAACTGCTAGAATCCACTTCAAGACACTGGTGCTTGCGTACCATGCTGCGAATGGATCTGGCCCTTCCTACATCCAGGACATGGTTCAACCGTACACCCCAGCACGTGCACTACGCTCTGCATCAGCCAAACGACTCGCTGCACCCTCGCTGCGAGGGGGACCCAAGTTCCCATCAGCAGAAACACGTGGGTTTGCTATCCTGGCTCCAAGATGGTGGAATGAGCTCCCCATTGACATCAGGACGGCAGAAAGCTTACACACCTTCCGGCGCAGACTGAAAACTCATCTCTTTCGACTCCACCTCGAGCGATAGAATGACTAACAAAGAACTGCTAACAGAGCACTTATATACTAATAAAGGACTGGCTTATCTAAAGCCAGCTGAGGAGCACTTGAAACGATTGGCTCTTTGAAACCTGATGTACTTATATGATTCTGTTTTCTTCAAGGTTGTGTCTTCCTGGTCGAATGTACTTATTGTAAGTGTAAGTCGCTTTGGATAAAAGCGTCAGCTAAATGCAATGTAATGTAATGTAATTATTTGGCCAAATGTAAGCCTGGTTTTACTCCAAATAACACTTTATATTTTTGTTCAAATGCAAAAACTTGAGTTGAATATTAATTAAATATTTTTTTTATTTGCCAGAGAATACAATGAGGGCTATTTGGTGTCTAACCAGGTCTTGTATTTCAGTTGTATAAAACTTGAGACCTCTGGCCAATACAATTAAAAATTAAATTAAATTAAAATGAATTACATTTCTTAGTGCTCCCTTAAAATCATATCACATGGGTCTAAATACATCTAATGCAATGTAGAGTGTGTGTGTGTGTGTGTGTGTGTGTGTGTGTGTGTGTGTGTGTGTGTGTGTGTGTGTGTGTGTGTGTGTGTGTGTGTGTGTGTGTGTTGTGTGTGTGTGTGTGTGTGTGTGTGTGTGTGTGTGTGTGTGTGTGTGTGTGTGTGGACTAGCATTACTATACTTGTGGGGACCTACATCTGTTTACACAGTCACGTGTGGGGACTCACCTTCCTTATGGGGACACAATGGAGGTCCCCATGAGGGGAATCATTAATTTTAGGGTGAAGACTTGGTTAGGTTAAGGTTTAGGTTTAGGGTTAGGGTAAGGTTAAGGTTAAGGGTAAGGTTAAGGGTAAGGGTTAGGGTTAGGCATGTGTTGGTTAAGGTTAAGGTTAGGATAAGTCTCCAGGAAATGCATGTAAGTCAATGTAATGTCCCCTGAAGTGATGTATACATGGTATGTGTGTGTGTGTGTGTGTGTGTGTGTGTGTGTGTGTGTGTGTGTGCGTGTGTGTGTGTGTGTGTGTGTGTGTGTGTGTGTGTGTGTGTGTGTGTGTGTGTGTGTGCGTGTGTGTGTGTGTGTGTGTGTGTGTGTGTGTGCGTGCGTGTGTGTGTGTGTGTGTGTGTGTGTGTGTGTGTGAGAGAGAGTGTGTATGTGCATAAGTACACTGTAATTGACCGTCTGTGTGTGTGTGTAGCGCAGACTTTAAGGCTGTGATTTGTACAGACAAGCTCAGATCATATCATTATTACACACCGAGCACCAGTCTGCACACACACACACACACACACACACACACACACACACACACACATTTTGGTTGTTGAGCAATGCAGACAAAGGCAAAAAGTACAAGTACAACTAAGCTGGATGTTCATGTTTGGAAGTAAACAACAACGTTCTGTTAATTGACGATGGTTGCTTCCCGAGTTCATTACATTTCAACATAACAGTATACTTCACTTAAATATCCCATATTTCCAAACAGAGGTTTAAATAATAAATATGGCAGCATCATTATTAACTATTCAGTTTGTCATTAGTTGATATTAAACTGTAGTGTTAAAAAGTGTTAAAACAAACGATTTGTTCCCACGACAGATTCTCCCACAGATATATTATACAGATAACCACCCATTAGAAAGATGTGAAGTAAACGTTCTTATCTTGATGCACAGCGCTTCAGGTGACCTGTTGTGTCTCAAAGTGATGGAGTCCAATGTGCTAAAAGAATGTAGTAAAACCAGATGAACTGGGATTCCTTTTTGGCAGTCATCCAATAACTGAACTCTACACTGGGAACAAATACTTGAATGTTTGTCATGAAGCTTCTGGCCCTATTTTTCAAATGTTCGGATGTATATCAGTATGTAGTGTCTCTACTTTAAAGAGTCCTCTCCTGCTGATGTTCAGGTGTATATCAGTATGTAGTGTCTCTACTTTAAAGAGTCCTCTCCTGCTGATGTTCAGGTGTATATCAGTATGTAGTGTCTCTACTTTAAAGAGTCCTCTCCTGCTGATGTTCAGGTGTATATCAGTATGTAGTGTCTCTACTTTAAAGAGTCCTCTCCTGCTGATGTTCAGGTGTATATCAGTATGTAGTGTCTCTTCTTTAAAGAGTCCTCTCCTGCTGGTGTTCAGGTGTATATCAGTATGTAGTGTCTCTACTTAAAGAGTCCTCTCCTGCTGATGTTCAGGTGTATATCAGTATGTAGTGTCTCTACTTTAAAGAGTCCTCTCCTGCTGATGTTCAGGTGTATATCAGTATGTAGTGTCTCTACTTTAAAGAGTCCTCTCCTGCTGATGTTCAGGTGTATATCAGTATGTAGTGTCTCTACTTTAAAGAGTCCTCTCCTGCTGATGTTCAGGTGTATATCAGTATGTAGTGTCTCTACTTTAAAGAGTCCTCTCCTGCTGATGTTCAGGTGTATATCAGTATGTAGTGTCTCTACTTTAAAGAGTCCTCTCCTGCTGATGTTCAGGTGTATATCAGTATGTAGTGTCTCTTCTTTAAAGAGTCCTCTCCTGCTGGTGTTCAGGTGTATATCAGTATGTAGTGTCTCTACTTTAAAGAGTCCTCTCCTGCTGATGTTCAGGTGTATATCAGTATGTAGTGTCTCTACTTTAAAGAGTCCTCTCCTGCTGATGTTCAGGTGTATATCAGTATGTAGTGTCTCTACTTTAAAGAGTCCTCTCCTGCTGATGTTCAGGTGTATATCAGTATGTAGTGTCTCTACTTTAAAGAGTCCTCTCCTGCTGATGTTCAGGTGTATATCAGTATGTAGTGTCTCTACTTTAAAGAGTCCTCTCCTGCTGATGTCCAGGTGTATATCAGTATGTAGTGTCTCTACTTTAAAGAGTCCTCTCCTGCTGATGTCCAGGTGTATATCAGTATGTAGTGTCTCTACTTTAAAGAGTCCTCTCCTGCTGATGTTCAGGTGTATATCAGTATGTAGTGTCTCTACTTTAAAGAGTCCTCTCCTGCTGATGTCCAGGTGTATATCAGTATGTAGTGTCTCTACTTTAAAGAGTCCTCTCCTGCTGATGTCCAGGTGTATATCAGTATGTAGTGTCTCTACTTTAAAGAGTCCTCTCCTGCTGATGTCCAGGTGTATATCAGTATGTAGTGTCTCTACTTTAAAGAGTCCTCTCCTGCTGATGTCCAGGTGTATATCAGTATGTAGTGTCTCTACTTTAAAGAGTCCTCTCCTGCTGATGTTCAGGTGTATATCAGTATGTAGTGTCTCTACTTTAAAGAGTCCTCTCCTGCTGATGTCCAGGTGTATATCAGTATGTAGTGTCTCTACTTTAAAGAGTCCTCTCCTGCTGATGTCCAGGTGTATATCAGTATGTAGTGTCTCTACTTTAAAGAGTCCTCTCCTGCTGATGTTCAGGTGTATATCAATATGTAGTGTCTCTACTTTAAAGAGTTCTCTCCTGCTGATGTCCAGGTGTATATCAGTATGTAGTGTCTCTACTTTAAAGAGTCCTCTCCTGCTGATGTCCAGGTGTATATCAGTATGTAGTGTCTCTACTTTAAAGAGTCCTCTCCTGCTGATGTTCAGGTGTATATCAATATGTAGTGTCTCTACTTTAAAGAGTTCTCTCCTGCTGATGTTCAGGTGTATATCAGTATGTAGTGTCTCTACTTTAAAGAGTCCTCTCCTGCTGATGTCCAGGTGTATATCAGTATGTAGTGTCTCTACTTTAAAGAGTCCTCTCCTGCTGATGTTCAGGTGTATATCAGTATGTAGTGTCTCTACTTTAAAGAGTCCTCTCCTGCTGATGTCCAGGTGTATATCAGTATGTAGTGTCTCTACTTTAAAGAGTCCTCTCC
This sequence comes from Chaenocephalus aceratus, assembly GCA_023974075.1. NCBI lineage: Eukaryota > Metazoa > Chordata > Actinopteri > Perciformes > Channichthyidae > Chaenocephalus > Chaenocephalus aceratus. The sequence goes on along the minus strand of JAMFTG010000100.1, from coordinate 67,503 downwards.
TGCTGATGTCCAGGTGTATATCAGTATGTAGTGTCTCTACTTTAAAGAGTCCTCTCCTGCTGATGTTCAGGTGTATATCAATATGTAGTGTCTCTACTTTAAAGAGTCCTCTCCTGCTGATGTTCAGGTGTATATCAGTATGTAGTGTCTCTACTTTAAAGAGTCCTCTCCTGCTGATGTTCAGGTGTATATCAGTATGTAGTGTCTCTACATGTCTCCATGCTTTAATGTTCTAAAAGCTCTTTTTTTTTCTCATACTGCCTGTACTGCAGCACCTCTTTTCACCCTCTGTCTGAAACCAGAGCCCAGTCTGCTCTGATTGGATAGCTGTCCAGCTCTGTTGTGATTGGTCAACCGCTTAGAGATGTCCCGCCCCTTAGCCTATCTTGTACAATGTGTTGGAGCGCTAGCTAATAGAAGCGTGGGTGTTACGTAGTGATGTTACGGAAGTGAACAAAAGAGTTTGGGATGTTAGCCTTTGCAGACTATTATCATGCACAATAATAACACACTTCAGGGAAGGGAAGACCCCAAAAAGCATAATAGGGCCCCTTTAAAACTTTAGCACGCAAATCACTTTTGTGTATAAGTGTGGAGCACATTTTTTAAAACTTCCCCTACAAAATAAAAGTGGCAGGAGAGAGTTAATCCACTGCAGAGGACGTCCCACTCCGATTTATCACACTCCAGCATCTCACAATAAACAAGCCTGAGCCGGATCCAACTGCCGTGAGTCTAATCCCAGCGTGTGTGTGTGTGTGTGTGTGTGTGTGTGTGTGTGTGTGTGTGTGTGTGTGGACTAGCATTACTATACTTGTGGGGACCTACATCTCTTTACATAGTCACGTGTGGGGACTCGCCTCCCTTATGGGGACAAATTGGAGGTCCCCATAAGGGGGATCATTAATTTTAGGGTGAAGACTTGGTTAGGGTTAGGTTTAGGATAAGGGTTAGGCATGTGTTGGTTATGGTTAAGGTTAGGATAAGTCTCTAGGAAATGCATCTAAGTCAATGTAATGTCCCCTGAAGTGATGTATACATGGTAAGTGTGTGTGTGTGTGTGTGTGTGTGTGTGTGTGTGTGTGTGTGTGTGTGTGTGTGTGTGTGTGTGTGTGTGTGTGTGTGTGTGTGTGTGTGTGTGTGTGTGTGTGTGTGTGTTTGTGTGTTTACAGACCTAAATCTTTGCTCTTGTGACCAAACTATGCTTTATGCTACTTACTTGCCACACACACTTCCTGTTCCTGCACACACACCGTTATATATTGAACTATATATATATATATTGAACTATATATATATATATATATATATTTACTATGTACTACCTCCCCATCATTCCACACACATTCAATAGATAATGCTGAAGGCTCTCTGTGTCCTTTCTTCTACCAGCTCACCGAGAAGGATTTAGTTTATTTGGGATGCGGAGGTCTTTTGACATTTACTTTCATTAACAACTCTAATAAACAAACTATTTCCTTTACAACTTCCCCCTTTTATAAAATATAGGAAAATACATTTAAATTGACAATCAGCTTATAATATAAATGTCACTGTGCACTATGGAGTCCCCTGAAGAGATTTGGCTAATACTGAGATGCTTTTAACTTTCATTAAGAGATTATTTAGCCACATGTTGTCAGCAGGAAGAGGCTGTAAAAAAACATCGTGGCTTTTTATCATGTAATTAAAATATTCCTGCAAACAAACAGTTGCTTTTAAGACGCTAAAAGGTTCGCTATGTTCCCCAGCTAGTCGCTAAACGTACTTGTGGAGGTTGTAGATCAGAAAACTGAAACTAGTTTATAGTATGTTATTTTTCAGAGTAAACTGTCATATTCTAATGAACTTATTTTTGTACATTTCTTGCAAATATTTCAGATTTTAATTTTTTTGTTGAAAAGTTATAAAATAGTTTTTTTGTACAATTAAATTCCTTTTACTTTGTTTATGTATGCACCATTATGCACCAAAGCAACATCCTTGCACGTAACACCTGATTCTATTATAGGGATATCGTGTAGCTCTATTATGCATACAGTAAAAGGCTAAACCACATGCATGTTAATTAGCTTTTATCATGTAGCTGCTGTGATTCCTGCTTGATTAATTAGTGATGTATGGTTTAATAATAGACTCCTTATCTGCACTGTGTGGAAACATTCACCCACAACACATTCTGTAAAAGCTTGACATATGAATTAAAACGATTTGCATATAAAATGTTATGTTTAACATTTGCATTTTGTGTATTTTGTGAGCTAATTCTACTATTTTCTATACTGTAATGGCTGTAACACATGACGTATGTGGCGGTTTCTTAGCATGTCTCCCAACAGAAAGGACCTTTGAGACTGTAAAGAAGGCTTTACTGCATGTGGCCCTAACTGAACGGCAGAATAAATCACATTATTTGCTCTTTCCCTGCATACGGTGTGCATTTGAAGGGCAAGTGTAATCCACCACAAGGATAAAACTGATCTATTTCATCCCAAACAATAATAAAGGACCTCACTCAAAACGCCATAAATGTGCCATTAACACTAACCAAGCACAGAAATAACATTGTCATAGTGTTTGTCTGTCGTTTTCTCATGTGTGCATGTGGCTTGGCATCGCCCGTCCCTTCATTCATAACCACCGAAATGGGCTCGAGACAAATATTATTTTAAGAGAGAAAGTAATCTACTTAACACTTTAATGGTGACCGAATGGAGACACACGAGCCTTTGATGAGCGTCCGCGCAGCTTTGTCCGAGTCATTAGTGTGGTGAGTCAGCGTAAAGGCAGGGAGGATTTGTGGCGAGGGGAGGAGGCGCCATTAGCGAGGGTGACAAGGGAGGGGTGAGGGTGAGAGGGGGGGGGGGGGGGTTCAAAGAGTTACTGTTACTCATTGGTCGACCCCGGAGGGCCCGAGGAGCATTTGAAAGTGAGATAAATCGCTCAGAGGCAACTAAAGGCCATGTTGTGAACATATGTACGTCATTCTGGGACTTGTGTCTGTCAGTGTGTGTGTGTGTGTGTGTGTGTGTGTGTGTGTGTGTGTGTGTGTGTGTGTGTGTGTGTGTGTGTGTGTGTGTGTGTGTGTTTTTTCCCTCCCTCCATCACTCTTCTCGCCCTCTCTTGATGCTTCATAATGAAATCCATCCATCCCAATTAGGAGGTGTCGCAGCCTGTTGTTGGGTGTGTGTGTGTGCGTGTGTGTGCGTGTGTGTGTGTGTGTGTGTGTGCGTGTGTGTGTGTGTGTGTGTGTGTGTGTGTGTGTGTGTGTGTGTGTGTGTGTGGTGTGGGTGTGTGTGTGTGTGTGTGTGTGTGTGTGTGTGTGTGTGTGTGTGTGTGTGTGTGTGTGTGTGTGTGTGTGTGTGTGTGTGTGGGTGTGTGTGTGTGTGTGTGTGTGGGTGTGTGTGTTACTCTTAACTGGGTCTTCACATGACTAACAACCAAGGCAAGGAAGTACATTTACTCAAGTACTGTACTTCCATCCCGTTTCGAGATATTTTAACAAAGTATTTATATTTCATGCTACTTTATACTTCTACTACACTGGATTTAAGTACGTTTTACTCCACTACATTTATGTTATCACTGTTACTAGTTAAATGTGTACATACCAAAACACATCAGATGCAGATATACTGCTGATATACACAGTATTAAAGGTCCAGTCTGCATAACGAGTACTTTGATAACTGAAGTACATTTAGCCAGTATCATACTCCACTTCATTTATTTAGCAGATTACTTTTCTTACTCTTTAGGATTAGATTAACTAAAACTAAGTCAAAATCAATCATTAAATAAACGTGTTAAAGTATTTTTATGTTAAGATATCCAGCAGCAGTTTACTAAAGTTATTAAAAGTAGTATAGCAGTAACTCTCTTTAATAGTAGCTTCACTTTTGGTACTTTAAGTATTTTCTGATGCTAATACTATTGTACTTTCACTTAAGTAACATGTTGAATGCAGGACTTTTACTTGTAACGAAGTACTTACTCAAAACTAAAATGTATTATTACTTATTTTTACTTAAGTACAAGATCTGAGTACTTCTTACACCACTGCCACTAACTGTACTAATGTGTTAGTGTGTGACCATTACATAGAGGAACATGCATATATGTGCACACACACACACACACACACACACACACACACACACACACACAAGATCAATGGCCCCCACACATGCTGCAGGAGTGCTTTTGTTTTGAGAGGAAGAGGGGTTAATTACTTACATTCTTCAATCGGAAGCATCTTTCCACCTCTACCGCCCCCCCCCCCCCCCCCTGAGTTTAGCTTCTCCTTCTTCACTCTGAAAACATGGACTCCAGCTGCGATTCCACTCATGGAAAAGCAACATCAGACAGACGATCCTTTGAAACTAATTACCTAATTTGAAGTTTCCCCTTCTAATAAATCGATACGTACGAATGTGTAATGTATGGGAGTTGTAGTGAGAAGAATCTAAGTGGAAAAAGACACATTTCAGGGGTTTCTGAAGACATTTTGGACGATTTTCTTTAAGAAATTGGGGTTTTTGTTCGATGTAAATTGTTCCAGAACATCTCTTTTCACTTTTTATAGTGTAAGCTAATGGCGGGGAGCAGAAACAAGGGGGATCAGGAGGAGATGAGGGGTTAAAGTCCCAGGGAGACTCAATGGGGACCAGCTGCAGGGTACTGGGAATCAGCCAGGGAACGTTCCGGATGGATAGAAAGAGGACGAGATACCCCCAGGAGAGAGGAGAGGAGGAATGATCCCAGATTAGAGAGGAGGATAGAGGAAACAAGAACACAGGCACATGACAGAGAAGGGGGGAAACATGCAGATTTAATGATGAATAGAGAAATGTAGAGATATTAATAACCATTAGCAGGGGCTGAAATACCATTAGCCACCAAAGAAATAGTCCCACGAGTTTTTAGATCGACAATATAACACTTTCTTAAATGGTCAAAGTACTTGAGGATTATAAATATGTCAGAGACCATTAAAGTAACCC
>JAMFTG010000100.1:0-57500 GCA_023974075.1 Chaenocephalus aceratus | reverse complement strand
CGGGTAGCGATGAGGAGTGAGGCGGGGACGAGCTCTGCCTCTCGTAAACCCACAGTAACTGGCTGGAGCGCGGGCACTAATTTAACGCGGGCACTTATTTTGTGAGCGCGCTCCAGCCAGTTACTGTGGGGTGAGGTGAGGCACAGATGAGCTCTGCCTCACCTCAGAATGCGTCACCCCACAGAAACTGGCTGGAAAGCGGGCCCTAAGCGCATGCCTGCACCATCTCACTGTATGTCACCAATGTAATGTTTGTAGATCCCTTTATTACATTTATCCTCGCCATCCATAGTCTCTAAAGAACTTATTTCACGTATATATTTCATCTGGGTGTGACCCTAGATAACAACCTGTCCTTCACTGCAAACATCGCTGCTACAACCCGCTGCTGCAGATACACGCTTTACACCATCAGGAGGATGCGTCCCCAGCTGACCCAGAAAGCCACGCAGGTTCTGGTCCAGGCTCTCGTCATCTCACGCCTAGACTACTGCAACTCCCTCCTGGCTGGTCTCCCTGCATGTGCCATCCGACCTGCAGCTCATCCAGAATGCAGCGGCTCGTCTGGTCTTCAACCTTCCTACATGTTCCCACACCACTCCGCTCCTCCGCTCCCTCCACTGGCTTCCGGTAACTGCTAGAATCCACTTCAAGACAATGGTGCTTGCGTACCATGCTGCGAATGGATCTGGCCCTTCCTACATCCAGGACATGGTTAAACTGTACACCCCAGCGCGTGCACTACGCTCTGCATCAACCAAACGACTCGCTGCACCCTCGCTGCGAGGGGGACCCAAGTTCCCATCAGCAGAAACACGTGGGTTTGCTATCCTGGCTCCAAGATGGTGGAATGAGCTCCCATTGACATCAGGACAGCAGAAAGCTTACACACCTTCCGGCGCAGACTGAAAACTCATCTCTTTCGACTCCACTTCGAGCGATAGAACTATTAACAAATCACTTATATACTAATAAAGGACTGGCTTACCTAAAGCCAGTTGAGTAGCACTTGAAATGTGTTTGCTCTATGAAACCTGATGTACTTTATGATTCTGTTTTCTTCAAGTTTGTATTTTGTTGGTCGAACACACTTATTGTAAGTCGCTTTGGATAAAAGCGTCAGCTAAATGCAATGTAATGTAATGTAGGCCCGCTGGTCTCATCATACAACGGCAATGAAAAAAGCACCAGGGGAGGCAGCCGGCCCATAACCTCTGCCGCACTGAAGGGGGCGCAAGTGAGCCCACAGGTTCTTGTTGCTACTGTTATTCTAAGCAGAGACGGTAGACGCAAACAACACACTAGACTTTTGAAACTACAGGAAGATAAGGAGGACTTTTACAAACAAGTAATAGAGATTATTATCCAGAAGGAAAGCATGGACTTCATCTTCAAGTCAAGGTAAGACCCCAATTGTAATGAAAATGGGATCTTACTAAGAGAGAACAATCCAATATTTAGATTTTGGGTATCCTTTTGTTGAACGCTCTGTTTAAAATTAATCGAAGCATCAGACTAAAAGAGCTTTTGAAAATAACCGAATATTTCGATTAAGGTCAAAATATAATATTTGTAAATCTGACTCTGACTCTGACTCACTGTAATAGACTCATATTAGAATACAATCTCCGCAAAAAGAGTTTTAAATTATTGTTACAGTGGATGAAGGGGGGGGGTGTCCAAAGTCAGAGATGAATATTGATAGGGCCAAATTTGACCCCGAGTGACCCAAAACTATTCTGCTGGGTCTTCAGACCCGAACACCAAATTATACACTTTCAGACCTTCAGACTTGGCTAAAATTGTCAACATCAGTTGTGTTCATATAGCTGTTGTGGAGGATATCATGAAGCCTTAACTTGAAACGGGTCACGGGAACCCGAACACAACATACGGGTGAAACAAAAATATTTAAAACATAAATAGTGGGCTCTGCTGCCATCTACTGAGCTGCATTACATGTAAATACATTTGGTTAAGTGTAAATAAGATAAGATAAAATGTACTTTATTAATCGCAATTTGGGAAACAAGGCATTGCACATAACAACAAATTAAAAGAGTGGAAATAACACATTCTAAAATAGAAACATGTCACAATAGAAATAAACCAGCCTTAGAGAGTAGGCAAAATATACAGATCACCGTGAAGATAAAAAATCTATAAACTGTCTGACAAATAAAAACACTATTCAAGGGCCAATTTTCTGTTAACACAATATACACAATATAAGCAGGATATTATTAAGTGTGCATGGAATGGAGTATTCAATTCAATATCAAATGTACAGTGTGAATGTTATAAGTCCAGTCACAAGGAGAAACTATGGAGAAGTGAGTTCTCTGCCAGCCAAATGTAAATGGAGTTTGTATTCAGACCTTTTGTTTGCATTTTTAGCAGCCTGTCCTCCTACAAAAAACGACCAAATAGGTCGATTGTTCAGCAGCTTATTACGACCTATAGTCACGTTTTAAAGTGTAGCACCTCTAGTGGTCGTGTAAGTAAAAACATGCTCCCGTCGATTGCAAACGCTCCGGAGGGTCGTTTATTCACAAATAACCCTCTCTGGGAAATCCTAAATTGTGCAATAGTTTGGCATGAAAACGCTTTCTGATTCGATTTCTGGCGAGAAGTGTATATTGTACTCTTAGAATCCAAGTCCAGTCGATGTGTAGGATCTACAGTTTGATAGATATTACGAAGATGATTTGAGGTCTCGCCAGGAGAACGTGTACTACGTCTTTACGCAGCGTCAATGTAAAGTTGGCGTCAACCCTCACGGGGTGAAAACAGTTTTTTCCGGTCTCGAAGTTTTCATAATAAAACCGGAAGTATTCCCCTCTCAGTCAAATGATTACAGTGATATCTGCATTACTCATCCACTAACAAACATCAGTTTATCCTTGTTAATCACACATTATTGATTGGTTTAAATTGTGAACATTGCTTTTGTGTTTTTAACCTTCGATTCGGAGAAACAAATAGTTTTTTCGGAGTTTAGACACTACAGTTTCCGAAGACACTACACTACCCAGAATCCTCAGCTATCGTTTGGGACTACAACATCTGCTTTGCTTTACAAACCACGTGATTAGTCCTCAAGCTCTGTGATTGGATGTTGGAGTGGCAGTGCGACAAGGTTACGCAGAGCGTCAACAGCTCTTTGAAATGGAATGTAACCACGGCAGACTTTCCAAAACTGGACTCGGACGGAGGATTGCGTTTGCAATCAAGCATGTTGTTTCTTACACGACCACTAGGTGCTCTAGTGGTCGTGTAAGAAACAACATACACTTTAAAACGTGTCTCTGGGTCGTAATCAGGGCATGAACAATCGGCCTTTATGGTCGTGTTTTGTAGGAGGACGGGCTGATACAGTAATACTTTGCCTGGTTATATGATCTTGATGTAGGAACAATTATTAACCTTAACATGAATATTATTGTAGTGGTGAAAGGTGAGGGGTGACAGTATGATATGATTCTTACCTGATGTATATTTAAAAAAATATATATTGATTGTTTTTATTAATACATTTTAATTATTGGTTTATATAGTATTTTTTCTCTCTGTTTTTATTAGTTTTTGTTGTTATTTTGAGTTCAATTCTAATTTAATTAACTATAATTGTCATTTCTTTTTAATTATGTATTTTTCTGTATCTTGTTCATTTTCTTGAAATCCAATACAACATTGAGAAACAAAGAGAAATGCATATGTTTATGCACACATGAAAACACACACACTTTTATGTGTTTTCATTCATTTAAGTTTGAGATCGTATTCAATCGAATTACCTGTGTAAATATATAAAATTCATGGAAATAAAGGTTGGTAAAATGACTTCTTTACACACATATAAGTGTACATTCATGTCTTTATTGTGGTCCAAAGCATGTTAACAGAGTAACAGTTGTACAGTGACCTGGTTCAATCAGACATAATGTAACATCTCAGTTGCTAAGGACAAGTTATGCGAGATGCACAAACTGAGGGAGAAGAAGCCCAACAATATCCATCGTTCCATTTAGGATTGTGGTTGGTGTGGCCACAGTTTTCTTTTCCATTTTTATTGTTCGGCTCTCCTGCTTCCCAAAAGAATACCTTGGCTGCAGACCCATCAGACCACATCCATCTTCTTTCTTGGTGGACGTCACTGAGTCCGATCCAGGTCACTCCCTCAGTAGGGTCAAAGTTCTTGATCAGTGATGTGACAAAATCATCTTCGGCCTGACTGTGGATAGACACCAGGTTGGCTCCGTCTGACACACAGTGGAACTCTGCTTCAGCCCAGGTCAAATGTGCGGCGATGTACTTCTATCAGCGGTCGTTGAAGGAGAACCAGAACATAGGACAGCTGCCACGCTGAAGCTTCACTTGAGGGTCATCTGAAGGAGACACAGCACCCAGAGCCAGACCCAACAGGAAGAGGAACAACAGCATGATGATGTCACAGGCGCAGGAGCAGGAGGAAGGGTTGGTTGTCGGTTGAGTTTATTTGAAGCGTTCGATGGGATAGAGACTCTGAAGGATACAGATGACTGGGTGCTTTTTATATGCATCGGAGAGGGTGTTTTCACTGTTGGCTTAATGTTATTGGTCAACTGAACTTGGCATACTCTGTCTGTTTCACACAACCACACAGTGTCTGGACATCAGCTAAAAGAAGACTAACGGCTCAGCTGGCGATGTCAAATAAAGGTATTAAATAAAACGTTTGGACTGCCAAAGAGGCCCAGAAAAACATGCTTTTCCACAAGAAAATGTTGATGGTCAGTGATCACAGTCTGTGGAAGTGTGTTGAAATAAGATTTTTCATGCAAAGAAAAAGACTAACCAGCACATCACACTAAAGACATGTTCAAAAGTGGGTCCGCACTTTGAAATCATCCTTTCTCAATGTTCTGTTGTTAGAGATTGTATACGTTACTTTGCTGTGCATGTGAGAAATGATGAAGAACACTTTGTTAAAATAATTGATCGTGCATTGTGCATTACTCTCCACGGGGCCTCAGTGAGACAATATGTAAAGTGTGTTAATCTGTCTGTCTCTCAATCACAACAGTGTTATTTCATTTTCATCAGTGAGTGTGTCATAAACCTTGATGTGTGTGTTCATTAAACATATTCCAAGAGTAGGTACTGATGGGACTTGAACAGCTGTTACACCTGTGCTGTTCCCACACTGATCTAATACACTGAGACTGACGTGGACAAAAGACACTTTAAAATACCAACAAGCAGGTGATACATGTGTATAATGAAAAATCTCCATGTTGATACTGTTCCGCTAATTATTTGAATATTACCTTTGTACTTGCACAATGAACACGAAAAGGAACAATTCATTTATAACATCATTTTAAAACATTTTATTTAGGACACCACATTACTAGAGTGACTTCTCTAAATGAATGTTGATAAAATGACCTTCACACATTTGTACGAAAATTCCGGACCTCCGACATACTTTTCACAAGACCTTTCTACGACACTTAATATGAACAGATCACCGCTCTGATTTATAAGATCTAGCTTTCCAACAATTATTTACTTTTTTTTTTTTACAAAAAGCATCTTTAAAACTACACTATGCATCTTTGATGAGAGTTAAAACTTTGAGATTGTCTTTGAGATCCCGTCGACTTTCCTCATTTTTATTAAATTACATTTGCTCAAAAAATGAGTTTCGTCCCTGTTCATATTACATTACATTACATTGCATTTAGCTGACGCTTTTATCCAAAGCGACTTACAATAAGTGCGTTCCACCAAGAAGATACAACCTTGAAGAAAACAGAATCATAAGTACATCAGGTTTCATAGAGCCAAAACATTTCAAGTGCTCCTCAACTGGCTTTAGATAAGCCAGTCCTTTATTAGTATATAAGTGCTCTGTTAGCAGTTCTTTGTTAGTAATTCTATCGCTCGAAGTGGAGTCGAAAGAGATGAGTTTTCAGTCTGCGCCGGAAGGTGTGTAAGCTTTCTGCTGTCCTGATGTCAATGGGGAGCTCATTCCACCATCTTGGAGCCAGGATAGCAAACCCACGTGTTTTTGCTGATGGGAACTTGGGTCCCCTTCGCAGCGAGGGTGCAGCGAGCCGTTAACCATGTCCTGGATGTAGGAAGGGCCAGATCCATTCGCAGCATGGTACGCAAGTACCAGTGTCTTGAAGTGGATTCTAGCAGTTACCGGAAGCCAGTGGAGGGAGCGGAGGAGCGGAGTGGTGTGGGAACATGTAGGAAGGTTGAAGACCAGACGAGCCGCTGCATTCTGGATGAGCTGCAGAGGTCGGATGGCACATGCAGGTAGACCAGCCAGGAGGGAGTTGCAGTAGTCTAGAGGACGGGTGGCGCAGTGGTCTGTGCATCTGATCATCAGATCAAGGGGGGTGCTGGGGAACTCCAGTTCGAAACCCGCTCCTTCCGCCACTGCGTCAGGCCGTTGTGTCCTTGGGCAAGACACTTCACCCGGATTTTCTCCTGTGGTTATTGTCCACAGTACATGTATAATATCAATGTGTACTTGCAAAAGCGCCTCGATGACTTCGAGGCGTGAAGATGGACGTTGTGGCGCAGTGCGCTGTGCAATGATCATCAGATCAAGGGATGAAACCCGCCACTGCTGCGTCTGTAAAGCCGTTGTGTCCGTGGGCAAGACACTTCACCTAAACTTGCTCCTGTGGGTATTGTCCACAGTGACCATTGCATGTATAAAATAATGTGTGTATTTGTAAAGCACTTTGAGCACTGGAAAAGCGCTATAATAAATTTAAGGAATTATTATTAGTCTAGGCGTGAGATGACGAGAGCCTGGACCAGAACCTGCGTGGCTTTCTGGGTCAGCTGGGGACGTATCCTCCTGATGTTGTAAAGCGTGTATCTGCAGCAGCGGGTTGGAGCAGCGATGTCTGCAGTGAAGGACAGGTTGTTATCTAGGGTCACACCCAGATTCCTTGCCGTCTGAGTCGGGGAAACAGCAGAGGTGCCGATGTTGATTGTTAATATGTCATTTGAACTTAAAGTTAAAAAGAAGATAAATACTTTTAATTTCAAACCATTTCTGCTTATTGAACTATATCTTTCACAGAGCTCAGAGCTCAGTGAGACGGTATTTTTTTGTTATGTTCGTCAACAGATTTCATTTTTAATAGTGAGTTATTTGAGAAAAGCTGAGGTTAGTATTCATCACGACCCAGAGATGGGGTCGTTACTAAAAAAAAGTAATATATTACATATTACATATTACTTAAAAAGTAATATATTACACTACTTCGTTACTCTCTACATAAAGTAATTCGTTACTTTACTCGTTACTTTACTCGTTACTTTACTCGCAGGGCCGGCCCGCCCCTCCCTGCAGGCAGATCACGCAGACTGCTAAAGTTTTAAATGTTCTCTTTAGTTCAGTTTCCATTGTCACATAAGACTGATCCAGATAGCTCCTGAATGTTTTCATATCTGACCGTGGCTGTCCTCTGTCTCCTGCTATCTGTATATTTTGCGCAGTCTATCTCTGCTCACGCTGTTGCGTCAGCGTGTTCTCCTGCATGTTGGCCATGTGTTGCACTGGAACCAGACACCGCAAAGACTTCAGCCGAGCACGTACGAACTGCGCATGCGTGAGTGGCAATAACTCTCCTTACCAGCAGGCGGCGGTAGTGTGTATTCGTCATTCAAAACAGGCAACAACCGGAAAACAGAGAAGAAGAAACAGACTACGTGTGTGTGATATAAATAAACAACAGCTATGTGCGTTAGCTTCACGTTAGCATGTGTTCTTTGCAGGGGTTTGTTGAGGTTTGATTATGACTGATTTTAGAAAGTAACGAAGTAACGCGTTGTCGGGGCAATGTTAGTAACTGTAGTGTGATTACTGAATTATAAAAGTAATGCGTTACACTACTCCGTTACCGACAAAGTAATATTATTACAGTAACGCGTTTACTTTGTAACGCGTTACACCCAACTCTGATCACGACCCACATGTTAGATGTGTAGTTGACTTGTCTGGAACTGTTGTTACAGCTGTGCTGCTCCCACATGTATCTGATACACAGAGACTGAAAAAGACATGGAAACATGGTTGCAATAGTTTGAATCAACACAGACAAGCAGTCAAATACAGCATCTGTGGAATAAAAAATGTCACTGTTGTCACTGTTTACTGTTTTGCTAATTCTTTGAATATTACATTGTACTTGCATGATGAAGATTAAATGAATGTTGTATTATTATTACATAATGTGAAAACCAGAGTGACTTCCCAATTTAGGCTAAATGAATGTTTGATGAAATTACCTTTGAACATTTGTAACTTTATTTCAGAGCTCTAATGTATTCACACGGAACAAGTAAAAACCTAACTTCAACAGTCAGACCCTTTTGGATGTCCTGCTCATTACAGCATTTAACACCAGAGACAGAGACACTGACCTGCTCTCTCAGCTGCTCTCAAGTGAAAACAAAACATATAGAACTATAAATAATACAAAAATACAAATTACTACATTGAATAGTAATTTGATATATTTGATAACACAATCATTCTGTTTGACTAACACAATGACCAGTGGAGTATGTGTGTATGTAAAGTGTTTAAAGTAAACATTTCTAACAGAAGGCCTTATGAGCTGACCCTCTCTGATTTATTAGATCTAGTGTTTCAACAACCACTGACTTTGCTTAACCGCCGGCGGGGTCTTAACAGGTTTTTTTCACGACACTGTGTCTCAGGGCTTCTTAATATTTAAAAAACTATGAATGTGTCATACCCTCCTAACGGAAGAAAAACTCAGCTAACTGATGATATGAACCATGTTTACCGAAACAAAACACAAGTCTCACAAGAAGGGTCTAAATGAGCCCTGAGCGAAAACATGCTAACGCACTTAGCACAAAACTCTAGGTATAAATCGATCGGTATAGTTATCGGATCTGCACAAACAAGCTTAGCTAACATGCTGAGATTCCACAGATTATAGAAATATAAGTATCATCATTGAGCGATCAGAACTCGTGACAGGGAAGCAAATACAGACATCACACAATGTAGCTGTAGGTAGCAAACACGGAGATATGCTCACCTTTAGCTGTTATTCTGATCAAAAGTCGTGTTCAATGGCATTAAAATGATAAAAACGTGGCTGAACGTTAATCCAACTCACAGGTTTATCATTGCTTTGAGATGATTAATTTAACCCTTTTAGAAGGGAAGATATGGTCATTTGTTCTGGGAATGTCATTTTCGAGACTGAGACCTGAAAAACAAGCTTGGGGCTTAACAGGAAATACTAAACAGCATTAGATAGTTTTGTCATTATCCCATTACTTTCTATAAAGGCTGCAATCAATCAATCAATCAATCAATCAATCAATCAATCAATCAATATCAATCAATGTTTATTTATATAGCCCAATATCACAATGTTACATTTGTCTCAGTGGTCTTCACAGTGTGTACAGAATATCAGTATGACAATACGACACCCTCTGTCCTTAGACCCTCTGTCCTTAGACCCTCACATCGTACAAGGAAAAACTTCCGGAGAAAACCCACAGTTTAAGGGAACATGGGAGAAACCTCGGGGAGAGCAACAGAGGAGGGATCCCTCTCCCAGGACGGACAGACGTGCAATAGATGCCGTGTGTAAATTGAAAAGATAATACATTTGCAACATAGGTAGTCCAAATGTTTGGAAATGCATGTGTGTATAATAGGAAGATGAATCCACGAGGATATCCATCCAGGACCGATGATCCAGGACCACAGCCACGACTCAAGATCCAGGGCTCGCGATCCAGGACACAGGACCGCAGGATCATCCATGACTCCGGATCCCGGCGTATAGAGACACCAAAAAGAAAGAAATGTGGGGAAGCTGGGTTAATCGGAACTATGAGAGTACACAGGTATAGACAGAGAGAAGGGAGAAGTAAGATGTCCCCCGACAAACTAAGCCTATATCAGCAAAACTAGGGGCTGAATCTAATCAGCCCTAACTATAAGCTTTATCAAAAAGGAAGGTCTTAAGCGCACTCTTAAAAATGGATAGGCTGTCTGCCGCCCCGAACACAAACTGGAAGCTGATTCCACAAATGTGGAGCTTGATAAGAAAAGGCTCTGGCTCCCATTGTACTTTTAGAGACTCTAGGAACAACCAACAACCCTGCATTCTTGGAACGCAATGCCCTAGTAGGACAGTAGGGTATAATGAGTTCTTTAAGGTAAGATGGCGCCTGCCCATTAAGGGCTTTGTAGGCGAGAAGAAGAATTTTAAATTCTATCCTGTGTTCTATAGGGAGCCAGTGTAAGGCAGCCAGAACAGGAGTAATGTGGTCCCTTTTCCTAACTCTGGTTAGTACACGAGCCGCAGCATTTTGAATCAGCTGAAGCGACTTGACTGACTTCTTGGTACACCCTGATAATAAAGAGTTTCAATAATCCAGCCTTGAAGTAACAAATGCATGGACTAGTTTCTCTGCATCGTTTTGAGGCAAGATATGCCTGATTTTTGCAATGTTACGTAGATGGAAGTAGGCGGTCCTTGAAATTGATTTTATGTGGGCGTTAAAGGATAAATGCTGATCAAATATAACACCAAGATTCCTTACAGTCTCACTGGAGGCCAAATTAATGCCATCCATAGTTAGTATATCTTTAGATAATTTGTTTCGTAGATTCTTCGGGCCAAGTACAATAACTTCAGTTTTGGTCGTGTTTAACATCAAAAAGTCTAAGGTCATCCACGTTTTTAAGTCCTTAAGGCAGTCTTGAATTTTATTTAGATGATTAATTTCATCAGGCTTGATTGATAAATATAGTTGAGTATCATCCGCATAACAATGAAAGTTTACAGAATGATTCCTTATAATATTGCCTAACGGAAGCATATATAATGTGAACAAAATAGGTCCGAGCACTGAGCCCTGTGGCACTCCATGGCTAACTTTGGTTTGCGTGGAAGATTCATCGTTAACACGTACAAACAGAGCGTTCAGATAGATAGGACCTAAACCAGCCTAAAGTAGTTCCCTGTATGCCAAACTAAGTGCTCTAGTCTTTGCAATAGGATATCATGGTCGATAGTATCAAATGCAGCACTGAGATCGAGCAAAACAAGAATAGAGACAAGTCCCTTGTCTGAGGCCATTAGAATGTCATTTGTGACTTTAACCAGAGCTGTCTCTGTGCTATGATGTGTTCTAAAGCCAGACTGAAAATCTTCAAATAAATCATTGTTTTTTAAGTAATCACACAGCAACCGCTTTCTCAAGAATTTTTGAGAGGAACGGAAGATTAGAAATAGGTCTATAGTTGGCTAAAACCTCTGGATCGAGGTTGTGCTTTTTAAGAAGCGGTTTTATCACTGCTACTTTGAATGATTGTGGAACATAGCCTGATAATAAAGACATATTCATAATATTTAATAAAGAAGTGCTAATTAATGGAAAAAATTCCTTCAACAGCTTAGCTGGAATTGGGTCTAACATGCACGTTGATGGTTTAGAAGAGAGAATCATTGAATGTAATTGTTCAAGGTTTATGGCTGAAAAGCATTCTAGTTTACTATCTAGTGTCATATTAGAACTTACGTTGCTGGGAGCTGTTGATAACACTATACTGGTCAAAGGCAAGAGGTCATTAATTTTGTTTCTAAGAGTAACAATTTTATCGTTAAAAAAGCACATAAAATCATTGCTACTGAGTGCTATGGAAATAGAAGGCTCAATCGAGCTGTGGCTATCTGTCAGCCTGGCTGCAGTGCTGAAAAGAAATCTTGCATTATTCTTATTCTCATCTATTAATGAAGAGTAGTAGGCTGCTCTCGCTTTGCACAGTGCTTTCTTATATTCATTGAGAGTAATATGCCAAATTAAACGAGATTCTTCAAGTTTAGTGGAACGCCATATCCTTTCAAGTTGTCTAGACTTTTGCTTTATTGTGCGGTTTCGGCATTATGCCATGGAGCTAATCTATGTTGTTTTATTTTCTTCTTCTTCAAAGGAGCAACAGAGTCTAATTTTATTCGCAGCGCATCTATAGCACTATCAACAACATGATCAATTTGGGGTGGTGTACATTTTGTATAAGTTTCCTCCCCTACATGCAGACATGCTATCGAGTTAAGTATTGGTGGAATCTCTTCCTTAAATGTGGCTATAGCACTAACAGATAGGTTTCTGCTGCAGGAGCTTTTGACTAATGCTTTGTAGTCTCGTAACAGTTCTTCAAAAGTTAGTAAGAAATGGTCGGATAAAGCAGCAGGATTATGCGGTTCGACTAATAGTTGCTCAATTTCAATACCATAAGTCAGAACAAGGTCGAGAGTGTGATTATAGCAGTGGGTTGGTTTATTTACACTCTGACAGAAACCAACAGAATCTAATATAGAGTTAAATGCAACAGTAAGGCTATTTTTATCATCGTCAAGATGAATATTAAAGTCACCTACGATAATTACTTTGTCTGTTTTAAGAACCAAAGTTGATAAAAACTCAGAGAATTCTGATAAGAATTCTGAATAAGGACCTGGTGCACGGTACACTGTAACAAATAAGATTGGCTGCAAAGTTTTTCCAGGTCGGATGCGTAAGACTAAAAACGAGGCTTTCAAAGGAGGTATAATTTAATTTTGGTTTAGTATTGATAAGTAAACTTGAGTCAAAGATTGCTGCAACTCCACCTCCTCGGCCTCGAAGAATATGAGTATTGATATGGCTGGGTGGAGTGGCCTCATTTATGCTGACATATTCTTCATGTCTCAACCAAGTTTCAGTGAGACAGCATATATCAATATTACTGTATAATCTGATATTAAATCATTTACCAATACTCCTTTAGATGCTAGAGATCTTATGTTTAAGAGACCACATTTAATCTTCCTGTTTTGTTGCACTGTAGTAGTTGTTACATTTACTTTTATTAGGTTATTATGTATGACACCTCTATTAGGTTTTACCTTAAATTGTCCTTGGGCAGACACACACACCGCTAATATTGGGTATTTTATTGGAGTGTTGCATTGTCCATAACAAGTTACTCAGTCTAGCTTTAAAGGGCAAATCCATTCTCCAAATGTATAAACAAGGCTCAATTTGTGTCCTTGTGATTATGTCAGACCATTAATGCATTTCAGTCAGACAACTTACGTTTGTAATGTTTATAAGAAGCAGCATTTAGTTTGAGTTTGGCATCTAGGCTTGGGCCTCATCACTCCACAAATGTACATAGAACAGTGAGTGATGATTAAATAACAATCCCTTTGAGCCTACAGGGGCGGACTGGGACTACAAATCACCCCGGGACTCTCGACCGCCCCACTTTGGTACCGCCAGCCCACCTCGGTAACGCAAGTAATTATCCGACCAGCAAGTAAATACCGCTAGTAAATTGTCAACGGGGGGGTGCTAGACTTATCCGACCGGCCCACATCGTCCGACCGGCCCACTTCAGTACCGGCCCATCGGAATTCGTCCCGATGGCCAGTCGGCCCATGATGCTGGGGCAGAAGCTGGGGTGGTGGGAGCTCAGTAACGGCCCGTCCACACAGCGGCGTGCGTTGAAAGCTTCACCATTCACTTTAAATGGGGTGACGTCACTTTTCGTCGAACTGCATTGTGGGAAGCGACGCGGAGCTTTCCTGGCGTGGCTTGCTGCAAAAGTTGAGCAATGTTCAACTTTTGAAGCCTCGGCAGAAGCGTCAGCCAATCGAATCATATGCCAGTACAAGCTCTAGCCAATAAAACTGCTGCTTGTGAGTCAGGGGCGGGAGATTCATGTGATTGGTTGTTGGTCGAGTTTCAGACACGCCCGCCGGCAAGCTTCAACGCACGCCACTGTGTGGACGGGCCGTAACTCTTTGTAACTCTGGCACAACAATTTCCTTCGGGATATATAAGTCTTATCGTATCTTATCTCGTATCTTAATAATCCCTTTACCAGCTCTACCAGTTTAATAAAACGTGCAGGTATTCAATCTAAAACTAAACTTAATGGGTAGAAGTGAAACAAGTCTGTGCCAGTGGTGCAACACCATGGAAGATGTTGAACACATTATTATATACTAGGGATGCACGATATTGGTTTTTTGAAACCGATACCGATACCGATAACTTCCTGCTTCTCAAGACCAATACCGATAACAAAAAATGTTTTACGCCACTAATTATTTTAACGCGATTAACGCATGTGTATTTTTTTTCCTTGGCCGCCCCGTGGTTTCAGAGAGCATTGAGTTTAAAATACCATATACAGTAGGCTACTACTTGAGTAAATCTAGTTAGTTACTTTACTGCACTGCTGGGGGGGAGGTTGTTCCTAAACTATGTTTTAATTTATATTTTCTGAGTAGATATGTATTATTATCAGCCCACGTGAAGTCATTTGTAATATGTCGAAGCTTCCTTGTCTTTCTGTGAGTCAGCAGCAGGAGGTTTAAGTTTCTCTGAGAGAGGAAACAAAAGTGAAATCAGCGGCGGCCTCCGTGTGTTGTTGTCAGTCTGTCGGAGAGTTACCGGAGAACACGATGGAGCAGACCGAGAGTCCGCCACCGGTGACCGTGGAGGGGGACTGGGGTCCGGCACAGACCAAGACCGTGAAGAACAAACTGGAGCTTTACTTCGGGAGCAAGAAGAAGTCCAGCGGGGGGGAATGCCTGGGTGGAGGCCGAGGGGGAAGCTCCGAGAGCGGCCGTGTACTTCCAATGCCAGGAGGGTGAGTTGCTACTTAAATTCTACTTGTGTTTCTGTTGGTAATAACATTTTAAATATTTAAAGTGTCGAAGAAAGACAGTTTGAAAACTTTTCTAAAAACACATCATTATTGATTCCACAAAAAACTATAGACCTGGAAGTTTTACCACACGAGGTTCTGTGCACGGTTGTACACAGTTCAGTTAATAATTATTTAAAACTCATTATTTATTTTATATTCACCCCAACACTTTTTATTTTGTTATTATAGTTTTTTCTTCTTCTTACAATTGATCTTCTTTAACTGTGATTATACACAGAGGCAAATTCCTTGTATGTGTAAACCTACTTGGCAATAAATCTGTTTCTGAATCATAAAAGTAAATTCTGAAAGGCTAAGTGGTTTTCTCATTGGTTGATTATATTGATATATTTTTTTCTTTACATTTTTATCAACAATAATATGAATGAGGAAAGCTGTTAGATTAATTTATTGTACAATTAGGAGAGTTTTCACCCTATAGGCTACTGTGCATGTACAACATTTACCACAGAATTTAAGTCAATATTAAGATGCATGATAAAAAGTACAACATAAATGATAATTAAAAAACGTTTTGCTCAGGCTTGAAATGATCCAGCATCTTCTCTACTTACAAACTGAAACAGAGCTAATCAACATTTTAAATCCAATATTTAATCAACAATCAGTGTCAAACCATTGCTTCCAATTCTGTATGTGTTCAGAGTAGTGGCTAAACTTCTACTGCTGGGACGTTAATAAAGTGTTTGTTGTAATTTCAGTGAGAGAGCGTGTCATCGCCAGAAAGAACCATGAAGTCATCGTGGGGAATCAAACGTTCAAGTTACGTCTGATTTCTGCACCGGTGAGTAGAGAACGTTTTTGAGGTTTCCTAGATACAAAAACATAGTGTGTCTGTTTGACTGCTTTCAGTCACCTGCTCCTTTTATAACATTATTGGTTCTTCTTCCTTGATGTAAATACATTCCTGAATGTGCAGCAGGAAGTTGGACTTTAACACACTTGCTGATGTGGACTCTGCAGACAGGGTGTGTCCATAACCCGATTAAAGTGCACAGCAGCTGCAGACAGATTGTTGATGATAATAACTGTGATTTAAGTGTCATGAAAAACATCCAGGAGACACCATGTTCGCTGGACTAATCTAATGTCCCTTCATGTTAACCTAAAAAACTCTTTATTTCTTCCCTTAAATTTCACATTTGTTTAATTAAATTAACATTAACAAGTTCCACAGTGTCATTTAAAGTAACACAGTGTCTCTTAAATGTCACATATAAACCGGTATTACATCTCTTTGTAAGGGAAGTTTCTGTGTAGCAATGCAGTGGGAGTCACCGACTCAGGAAGGAGACACGGTAGAGCAGGAGCTTCGATGTCAAACACTGGAGGTTTATTTGGATTTACGGCCGGAGAATTTACATCACAAGTCACAGCAGTCACGGTCTGACTGCACGGGTGGATTGCCACGTCAATTCTGGAGCGCTTCTCTCTCGTTAGCCCATTTAACTGGTTTCACAGAGTAATCAACATATTTTGATAAGATAGCTTTAGACAGTTGGGCACACTGAGTCACTTGCGTCCGTCACTTATGGCCTCGAGGATGTCATACCTTGGAGTCCATAAGCAACAAAGAAGGAAGTGTCCCAGTGCACCCACAACAACAGACCATCTGTGACCTAGTGTTGCCCGGTCACAGAATGGGAACAATAACATTATGGCTGAAGCAGCCTGTGTCCTAAAAGGAGATAAACAGACGTCAGGGTTGGTCCTGTACGTCATATCTAGGAGTCTAGGTCAATAATTTCCCTAACAGTTCCTCTCTTTTTATCATTTATGATAACCTAAAACATTAGTCTAATAATAATTTGGTCAATACTTAAATCAATAGGCGTCTCCAGATTTGAGTGTGGTCTCACCTTACATTAATTACATCACAAAGTAGAATAAGATTGAAACATTCAATCAGCAATGATTGAGACAGCCAATCATAATAGGAAAAAAATCATCTCTCATCAGTGTTTGATCATCTTTCTTCAAAGGCACAATAATGAACACACATAAAACACAGATGCATAAATAGCAAAAATACTTGTTTTAAACTAATATATTTTATCATTATCATTAGTTAATTTCATTCATCAAACTATAAAATCAAAACCAGCTTGCCGCTTTAAAGATTTACTCCAAGGCAATCACTAGTCAAAAGCATTTTAAAACGTAGGATCTTAATAGATCCAGCTAAGAAATTCACAGTTAGAGTATAGAATTCACAATGGTGATTTGATCAATCTGTAATCTTCAAAAGTGCAGTGTCCTCAATTTTAGAATTACTTTTACGTCTACTTAAATATGCTTTAGTCAAGAGTAAGGCACTTAGTCAAATCAATACATTAATTTCAGTCAAGTACATTGTTCAAAATCTGAAAAAGAAAAGTTAGGCAAATATTCAAAGACTTTTGTAAAAACCTGGAAAGGAAGGATTAAACGTTCTTAAAACTTGAATTATTACATTTGTGAATGCTACCACTGATCTGTACCACATTAAGTCTATCAATTATTTCTATTAGCCATACGTACCTGAGCATCTACTTATGGTACTTGGAAAGGATTCTTCTGTGTTTATCTAATGTTGAATGTATAATATCAATTTCTTTAAATTATACTTCTCTAATTTGAGGATCAAATATGCTACATAATTGTTATATGAAATATTATAAATATTTGTTTTGGGCCAAAACTGAAATTAATCCAGTACTTGAAACATCATTGTAGGTCTTTCTGTGCATGGATAATACATTCAAAAGTAGTATTGTTAAGCCTGATTGCTGGACGATTAAGGATATTAACATTATCTGTGATAATAGTATAAATATGTTATTATTCAATCTGAAAATATTAATTAATTAATTTTGTTTAGTGCGAAAGTGTAATCTGATTTGGCAAAATATATTAATCACCACTATTCAACACATGTCTGGTCATTGGAAATATAAAGACAGTCATTAATTGTACATCTGTAAACATCCAAGATATACAATCAATTCAGAGTTCATCTTTGTACGGGAGCTGGAAGAACGTATCCTTCAGTCTTTCTGACTCATTCTCCTCCTCTCTTTATGACAAAGAGTGTCTGGTGTGTGTAAAAGCATCCTGATACTGTAGATTAGCACTGAGGTGCTGATTGGCTCAAACTCTTCATCATCAGATCGCCATATTTAAACCCCCCCAATTGCTCTGCTTTTGTGTGGCTCATCAGTGAGCACTGTAGTTGATCCCCCCAGTGAAACGGAGGCTCATCTGCCTGCATTCCTTCTGCTATCTGCTTGAGAGCAGTGCAACTGCGTATTCCAAGTGGCGCATCCAGGTCTCCCCCCGTGATGGGAGAGTTTAGGAAGACATCTGCTCCTCCAAGAAACAAGGAACCTTGTATGAAGCCTCTGAAGTCCTCGCTCGTCCCGCAGGGTTGTCTGCCTGAGCCCACCGAGCAGAATGGTGAAGAAGCATCCCATCTCCTCAGATAGTTGAAGATTAGAATCCTCTCATCTCGAACGACCTCGTGCCTCCTTGCCCGTGGCTGGGGGTGCCCTCTGCAGCCGGAGAGCGTGACCCTCTATCTCTGACCCTTGGCCTTCAGAGATGTCCTAGTTATTGGGTTAACACTTGATAGGGATGTTTTCCTGAGTGAAGACAACTCAAAGTAATTATCACATTATCATTTAATTACAAAAATAGGATAGGCCCCTCAGAATTATTTGGGAGCCTTCCTGACACATGCACATGCATACATTTAAGGTTTGTGTTAGTCATTTAACATGCAAGAATCATATACTCATCATTCCAAAGCAGATACATGTTATTGTAATTTAAAGGTGAGCTAGTCCCTGTGGATATCACCCCTTATCAATTATTCTAAATGTTATATTAATTCACCATTTGATAAAATATTAGTTTATCAGAAATATATATTTGTTTCTCTTCCATAAAACAGGTTTGAGTAATAAATGTTCCAATATAAAATCAATTACTCAATATAATTGACTCTTCCCTCCCTTTTCTTACATATGTCACATATGCAATAATAAATATTTAAGCATGGTGTAGTTTATAATCTATTACTCGAGAAGACTCAGTATCACCTGTGTGCAGCTTGCAACAAAAAACAATTGTGAGAAACATATATTATGCAGGAAATGTATACCTTTGTTGAAAAACAAAGCATATCTGATTTGGGAGGAAAAGCTTCATCCCCCCTTAACATCTGAGTTATTACTGATGGCATAGCATAGCATGAATGGAATTGGGTGTCTGAGGGTGTTATTACTGAGAAATGTCAAACAAATTCAAAACCTTACATTTGAAAACAGGTTTGCATTCCTCCACTTAAGGTGACGTTATCATTGGAAACAATACAAGCTAATTGTTTTGATGTAGAATCTGTCAATTGAATCGTTAGAGCAGAACAGAATGGTCGTATTGTAGCCTGCATACCGTGCAGCCTTTAGTTTTACCAGTGCAAACATGGCCCATATAATGTGAATACATGTAGAACTAAGAGGCCCCTGACATTAGGCCTATTTTAAGAATAGTAGGGGCCAACTGTACAGGCATCCTCTGCATAGCAGTATGAATAGCCTTAAAAAAACAACCCACTCTGCGGTAACAAGAGTCATATTTCTGAACCAAATGCCCTAAGTTAAGCCGTTAGTCCTATCTGACTGACCCAAGGGTTTGGTGCTGGTGTGACCGGGAGGCTTCCAGGTGTTCCAAGCAGATGTGAAGCTTTCAGTTCATGGCTTGGTGGGGGGAGTGGCCCACGTGAGACAGTATCAACGGCTGTAATGTTCAGTTTGAGGAGCATTGTCTCTGGGAGCAGGGAATAGTGTCCATTCTCGGACCAGACCATTAATGTCATTTCATGTAGAGCAGCCATAGCATCTCTGTGACTGCACTCAGCCGGACAGTAGCAGGGTAGAACTGGGTGACTCTTAGTGAAGCCGTCCAAGGCCATAGACCAAATGGAACCACGTACCAACAAAAGGGACACAAGGTCATCAATGTCTCTCTTTACCATTGGCCTAATTGCACAATAAATGAGTGGGGAAACAAATGTGGAGCACTAATCCATCATGTGAAATGTTGAGTTAATCTAAATAATTACTTATGGGTTGAAATCAAATTAACATTAACATTAGAACTAAAGTCAGTCAAAATTGACTTGCAGATCAGAATCTAAGCAATACACATACCAGGAATACCATTTAAGAATGGATTCTTAAAGCAATATAATCTTCTTTTCTTCTTACACCTACAGCGCACACCCTGAACAGTGTGCTTCTTGTTTACATTTTCCTCTGCACACTGAGAGGCAGGACATAAAAACACTCTTTTGCTATTTATTTTCATTTTGCAGCACATGTATACGACCATAATTTTGCTTTACATCTTTATATTATTTATTTTTCTCAAGTCATTTACTTTTGGTGAGATAACTAAAGTTTAGTTCATTTTACCCTGGCTATGGACTGATTCATTATTAGTTGTTACAAAACATTCACAAGACGGCGGGACAAACCAATATAGACCCCCCATACAAACAATCAGACAAACAAAACATGAACTCCAAATAAACACCAGCGTGACGGCAAAGTTCATTCAGCTCAATTTAGTCCTAATTAAGAGGTTTCAGAGGGGGTAGGGAATTATAGAAATGGAGCACTTGCGCGTCCACCCTTGTACAAGTGCTAAGATTGTGCCTGAAGACCGTCCAAAAGCAATAACTAGCTTATCCTCCTGCGACAACCACTATTCCATCAGTGGCGCTATGAACCCCCGACCAGGAGAACTTAGTCTTTTTTTTTCTCTACCCTTTCTCTCCAAAAACAGCCCAGTTAACTGTAGTCCTGCTCGACCAGCCTATACCCTTGCTATCGAGTTCACTTCAAGATGAAACACAGTTTTGTTCTACACTCTGCTTGCCACTGCCCACCTGTGATCAATTAGCCTATAATTTTATGTATGCACCCCGGACCGGCACCAGTTCCTCTAGCCATGTATAGGGAACCGTGGCGCATCGGGTGATGCACGCATCTCGCGCTGCCCCGGCCTTGCCAGCAATGTAGAAGACGGTCACAACAACGAGTGCTTTTAGACAATCCCTGTTTTTTTAATAGGGATGGCGGTGGTGTGAGTTAAAGCTATAGACAAAAGGCTGTGACTTTCTCCCTCTCAGCTGCACAGCGCCAGCCCCACAAACACAGGGAGGTTTTACACACACACCCAAGCTTGCAGCTGGAGCCGTGTTTACAGAGGCGATAGCAGTGATATCTCCGGCTGCTTATTTTCAACTGCTGTGTTTGGCCGCTAAAATCCTCAGAATTTGGCGATTTGTCCAATACACATTTTTTAAATTGCTTTCAATTCACACAGAAGCTCCACTTCACTGATGCCTTTCTTTAAGGTTTTCTGAACATGAGCTGTGCATGCTTGTATGGCACATATGTCCCGAGCAGCACACACAGAGAAAATCAGCCAGGACAAAAGTCCCCCAGACACTGATTCCCTGGGTTTACTATCCCCAAATTATCATCAACCAAAAACGAAACGCAGCTGCTCAGTTTCACAGGTAATTTTTTTTAGGATACCGTCAATCACAGATTCTGGTAAGGCAATGTCCAAATGTAGATTTGAAAATCACACTTACCAGCTCTGAAGATTTGTTGGTAACCTGCCGACAACGCCAAATTGTAAGGGAAAACTTCTGTGTAGCAATGCAGTGGGAGTCAACGACTCAGGAAGGAGACACGGTAGAGCAGGAGCTTTGATGTCAAACACTGGAGGTTTATTTTGAGTTACGGCCGGAGAATTCACATCACAAGTCACAGCAGTCACGGTCTGACTGCACAGGTGGATTGCCACATCAACTCTGGAGCGCCTCTCTCTCGTTAGCCCATTTAACTGGTTTCACAGAGTAATCAACATATCTTGATAAGATAGCTTTAGACAGTTGGGCACACTGAGTCACTTGCGTCCGTCACTCATGGCCTCGAAGATGTCATACCCTGGAGTCCACAAACAACAAAGAAGAAGTGTCCCAGTGCACCCACAACAACAGACCATCTGTGACCTAGTGTTGACCGGTCACAGAATGGGAACAATAACATTATGGCTGCAAGCAGCCTATGTCCTTAAAGGAGATAAACAAACGTCAGGGTTGGTCCTGTACGTCATATCTAGGAGTCTAGGTCAATAATTTCCCTAACAGTGATCTGCTGGTTGACTGTTACAGCGAGGGCATGAATGTCTAGGTCAAGGAACAGCTTCGCCAGCCTTGCTTTGGTAAAGTGCACTCTCAGAACAATTTGAGTTGTATACATCTATGCCTAGCACATGGGAAGAGGTATGTATTAAGTCAAGCACTTTCTGCCATTAATGGTCTGCCATTTCCTCACCAACGTCATTCTCCCAACGCAACTCCTGGCATGTTGCAGAGATAAACCCGATATTATTTATACTATTATAGAGAAGAGAGACTAGCACTTTGCTACCAGCGATAGTGAGAGAATATGATCGATTGTGTTGTTCATTGGGATGTCAGGGAAATGTCTAATCTGGAGATATCTGAAGAAGTGAGACTGTGGTAAATTAAATCATTGGGAGAATTGTGTAAACGATCCGAATTTCCCACCTAGATACAGAGTACAAATTGATTTAATGCCATTCGTGTCCCATATCACAAAAGTAGAGTCAGGGAGGGAGGGAGGGAAGTTGTAATCATTCTTGAGTGGAGAGTGTACCGACGTTGTCTGCAAGTTGAAATGCCTTCTAAATTGCGACCAAACTGATGGAGTGATACACCACTGGATTAGAGCTGATTTGAGGTAAAGAAGGAGGTGAATGAGAGCGCATATGGAACATAGATTGTAAAGGACACGGGGTCTCCAGGAAATTGGAGATGGCACGGTGTTGATGGGTGTGTCCCATAAAAGAACACAGAGAACAGACTTTCCCAGTTTTAGATCTTTAATTATACTTGTTCTTGCTGTTAGCCATGTGTGTGGTCTGTAACAATAGTACAAACAAGGAATGGCATTAATAATAATCACACTTATCTATAATAACAATTATAGAATCAATACAATTGAATTAGACAAGCGAGTGCAATACACAAAGACAAAGAAGTTAGCAACTAAGCTACCACTAGCATCCAACACCGCTAACAAACTAGAGACATTACTGCCTACTAAGATATATACTAATATTACTATTTACTACAAATAAACACTGACAAGTTTACATTGCGATGCCCGCGACACAGAGGGCCTCATCATATAACTTTGCGTGGGGCCACAAATTGGCCAGGGATTATCCCCCTCTAAATGAGTAGGGAACGTTAACAGATAACAGATTAGGCTAGGATACCGGATAGAGTTAGACAGGATCAGACAGTGCGGGTGGGAAACATCACATCCTCCACCCTGATCCTCAACACCGGAGAGTTAGAAAACTGTCATGGTTTTGAGTGCTGTAAAATGACCCTCATGGTCCCGGTCATCTCCTGAAGCTGAGCGTGTTTCAGGTGTAAAGAGAAATGAATGCAACAGACAGGGATAATAAAACAATTGAAGAAAACAAACACACCAATAAACAAAAAGTCCTGCAGAAAGAGCAGGACTTTGGACAGAGTGAAGCAGACTTGGTTTGTTTAGTTTGTTTACATTATATCACTGTGCTGATATCACCTGAGCCACTTATTGATTCAGTCTTCTACTCAATCTCTGTTTGCCTTTGATTTAGGGATGTGTATTTTTCTTATTTATTTCTGCAAACAGGAAATGTGTACAAACTGATTTTCCAACACAGAAATATTTATTGGGTTTATTATATATATTTCCATCACAAAGGATACATTACAATATCAATGCCGACACTATGAATATGAACCATAGCACACACACACACACACGCACGCACGCACACACACACACAAACACGCACACACACACACACACACACACACACACGCACGCACGCACACACACACACACACACACACACACTTTTATTACCAGGTTTGACGCTGGTCCCTTAAGCGTCACATATGAGCAACATTTGTGTTGTCAAGGAAGTGTGGGAAAAAATCTGATCACTAGCAATTTATTACAACATCTAATGAATACACAATATAAAATACAAGTACTACTACTGAAATATAATAAAAGAATACAATACACATGCATTTAATGCAATAAATACAAATTGAGGTAGATTGTACACATGTGACTCATTAAGATGAAGATTTAGTACTAATTGAGTAGAAATTGTTGGAAAAACAATTCTCTTCCAGAGTAATTAACCTAATTCAGTTAACAGGTGACTGTATTTCAAGGTCTGGATGTTGTGCGTACATGTGAAAGATTGTGAGATTGTGATGAAAGTGTGTGTGGTTTTACAGCTTGTTATCTGGCATGAGTTTTACAGCCCGATCAACCTTTGCGCTTCTCCTTTCTCTCCTTGGTTTCCTTTCCCCGGACTGTCTATTAGAAATATACAAGCTGTGTGTCTGTGTTTGCTGTCTACCTATCCCTATACACATACAGTACAGTGAACACACACACACACACACACACACACACACACACACACACACACACACACAGTGTAAGTGTTTCCTATTTCTCTATAAAACTACAGGTTGGCTTCTGTCCAATTACTGCAAGTGTTCCCAGCAGCACCATCAACGTTTCCAGTTTGTAAACTAATGGAGCTGACACATTCTGCAAATGACTGATGATGAGAGGCTTTTACTCTCATGGGGTCCTGTTGGTAGTGATGAACACACACACACCACACACACACACACACACCACCATTTGACACATTAAGCTTTAAATTAGTTAATGAATTGCTGGTTATGGCCAAAATACATGCAATAAGGTCACAGTGACTCTTGGGGCATTGGATGAAACATGGAGGATTGTCAAACTCTAACAAAAGCTGTTGGAAAGCACATAACTTCCCCAAGACAAATCAGATCCACCCAATAATTGGTCATTACTTGGCACATGCTTCCACCAAGTTTCAAGAAAATTGGGCAAGTAGTTTTTCTGTTATTCTGTTGAGAAAGCAGATGAACAAACAAACTGAGAACATAACCTCCTTGGTCATTTGAAAATATCTTTTTTTTACAAAGAAGATTTGATTAATATTCTAAGTCTAAAGAGAAACTAATTCACAAAAAAATGGGAAAGTACTAGTGGGGCTGAATAATGTTCTTCTATTTAAAAAATAATGACTGGATTTTTAAGGTTCTTATTTCTGTATATTTACTTGTTGGAAGATCAGATCAAAAATGGAACAAGTTTAAGTTGTTTCATTTACATTTAAAAAACCTGCAATTTTCACAACGGTTTACCGATTAGCTCAGATCTAGCAAGCTTTGAACATCCTTCATGTGTTGCTCCCAATGTGAGTTTCGAACCCAAATAAAACACATAGTATACAAGGACTGTTGCTCAATATCAACTATCAACCTGCTGTTGAACATCAGTGCTGCTTATAACAGAAAACAATATCAAAAATCCAGTTATATTATCATTAACTGCTCTAACTATCCTGTATCACACAGTATAATCATTACAAGTGTGTGTTCGAAGCTTGTAATTCATTCAGACCTTAGCAGAACACAGAGAGAAGGTTATATGGCCCTCCTCCGTGTCTTTAAAGGTTGTCCATTAACAACTTCAGGTGGGAAAGGACAGGTGAGCGGCCACTCAGAGGAACACAGGGAGTGTGAATGTGAGAAGAGATCACCTCACAGAAGGACTTGGGTACTGGAAATTGCAAAAAAAAAACGCTTTTAACGTGTGGATAAGACAACCTTTCTTTGTCTAAGAGGACATTGTGGTGACTTTACTGCACTGGACTCTGGATCCGGAACAGAGAAAAAAACAAAAGACAGAATACCAGATCATGGACTCTACATGAACAGCTCAACGATATAAAAAGCCTGGAAATTAGAGAGACTGAAAATGGGAACGTGTTGGTTTTTGGTTGTGCGTCTTGGGTTTTTGTCGCTGCTCCGTGTCGAGGACAGTGTCTGAAGGGGATTAAAATCAATGTGATGCTGCTGGAGGATGAAGATTCTCCCTGGAGTCTGAGGTTTGTGAGGGGACAAATAGAGAAGGCCATAGAGACAGATTCATCCATTAATGGCGGCAGAAGGTAATAAAATACGACATAAAAACCATGTACATGCGTGCAAAGAATTAATGCAATGGTGAAAGAAGTACTTAGAGGTATTAACTTCAGTAAACGTAGCAATACTAAATTGTAAAAATACGAGTCAAAAGTCGTGCAATCAATATCTCACGCATAAAAGTATGAACGTATTGGCCTCCAAATATACTTAATTTACCAGCAGCAAAAGTATGTATTGGTGCATAACTGTTGTGATATATTTTGTAACAATATTTACCATTTATTCCAAGTGTTACAGTTGTTTTAAGCTCTTTTCATAAGAAATTGGTCTCAGCAGTTATGAAAGAGTTTCACTAAACAAGTCTGTGACTAGTCTATCTGTTTAGATATCAGGGAAAAGTGAAACATGGCTGATAACAGATAAGATATGATTTAAAGTGTGTAACAGATATGGGTCATCATGACAAAAGGGAAGTAATCTTAACCTTGACCACGGTTCTAATAATGTATTAAGTTTTGACTCATTTATACATGGCTGGATTAACCTATGAGCCCCTGGCAAAGATTAATCATTGGCCCCTATTGTTTGTTATTATGCAACCCAGTCTCACGGCATTTCGTTTAATCTATTGATTCGTGATTTCCCCCTTTTTTTCGTGTCACACAGAACGATTTTAAAAGCAATGTATTTCTATTGGTGGTGTGTTTCGTGCCTGCACCACGTCTTTTGTCCGGTTGGGTCTTGGAAGACCGGAAGCTGTGTGGGTTCGTAAAAACACCTTCTTATGCACTGCCACTCCAACATCCATTCCAGAGCTTGAAGATTAATCACGGGGGACTGTAGTCCCAAACGATAGCTGGGGATTATGGGTAGTGTAGTGTCTTTGGCTATCCTAAACCCGAAATGTTTTTCGATTTCATATCGCATTAACACCATATCCCAACGTGCATTGGCGGCTAAAACATCCAATCACCGAGCTTCAACCATATCTGAGGATCTTGGGTAATCAGTTCAGTGGCTGTGTATCGCAATGATGCTCGAAATGTCCCTTATAGGCCTACGTCTGTTTCCGGTTATTTTTATTTTGAAATTCAGTTTCCTGACGGACGCCAAAAAAGCCAGAGATTATGGAATTAAACAAATAAATAAAAACAAGGATAATTGTGTGTTATATTTGAGTAAATAACAGTTATTTAGAAAATAATAACAAATTAGAAGGAAAGAAAAAATACAGATTTCAGTATTCTGAGGCTCTGAGAGTCATTTATTTTCCTCACAGACGACAAAAAAAGTCCGACATATACGATTTAAAATAAAAACAATAATCGTGGCTTGATATTGAGTAAGAAGATGTTTTTATGAACCCCTCAGCTTCCGGTCTTCCACGATCCGACCGGACACAAATACGTGGTGCAGGCACGAAACATATTACCAATACCAGAAATACATAGCTTTTAAAAATCGTTCTGTGTGTCACGAAAGAAAAGGGGGAAATCGTGTTGGTGAACACGAATCAATGGATTAAATGTTGTGACTATAACACGAAATGCCGTGAGACTGGGTTGCATTATAAGGTCGACCGCGTATTTATTTAGCATTACAGACCATGCCATTACATTTGATCTGATAATGTGCATTATTTACCCAAACAACTTCACATACCACAGTGGTTCCCAAACTAGTTCTGTCTTTGGAGAAAAAAAAAAGTCGGGCCCCCCCAACACAAGTCAGGCTCAGTGGCGGCGCCCAAGATTTATTTTGGGGGTGCTGTGGGGTAGCTTGACGTTTCATAGGGTGCTCAAACATTTAGGTTTCCCATTAACGTCCCGGTCGCTACAGTGGAATTTTCTACTGCAACAATCCCCACGCATATTCACAACGTACCCGCAACTGTTACAATGTAGGCTCGATAATCAGCTCACGGCATATGGTGTAAGCAGATGTAAAATGCTATTTTTATAGGTGGTGTGTGGACCTCACATAGGGGGGTCCTCACCTCCTCTAGGGGGGTCCGGGGGCAAGCTCCCCCGGGAAGATTTATTTTTAAATATTGAAGTTAAAAGCATCAATCTGGTGCACTTTGAGAGCAAAATTAAGAGATCTGTGGATACATCCCTCAACACCCATATGAAACAGAACTGTAAACAGATTTACTTTTTCTTTATGGATATTTTACAAATCACCCTTTTAAACTTTATTCTTTTTTTACTGTCATAAAGTATTTCATACCTGTTTTTCATTTATTCTCTTATTTTTTTACAACTATAATGATCATATAAAGGTGTGCCTCAGAAATAATTGTTTACATTAATGGTGACCAAAACGTTTGAGGCCCACTGAGATAACACTGAGAGTCCTTTAGTTCAATGAATCTCTCAGTCTGACAGGAGAGGACTCTCCTCCACCTTGTTGTTGAAAAAACTCCTTATATCCGTTAGCGTAGCTCGCTAGCACCAGAAGCTAACAACAACGATCTCCGGTACCGGTGCGCTCTCTCTCGCTTGCGCACACAAAATGGCTCGTTTCACACACACACAGAGCCGAGCTTTAATGAAACACAGAGACCCAGACGTAATAGTAATGTACTGTATCATATTATTTTTAATAACCATTTTTCCTCCTGGTCTCTTGCGCCCCCCCTGTCACGCCAGCTTGTCATTTGTAGCCTATTTGATCACAGTACCTAGCTATTTAAGCTAACGTTATATTTGTTTGTTCAACCCTATGTTTTGACTGACTTAATAATGTTTCAAGATGACCTTACTACAATGAGAACCTAGTCAAGAGCTGTCAAATATACACATTTCACATGGTAACACACATTATATCATGCTAAAATACTATGGCTAGTTAACTAAGGCTGCTGGAGCTAACCTTAGCTTACACTAGCTAATAATGTGATAAAGTATACTGTCTTCCACACGGTGGGAAAATACTAAAAAGCAGATGGGCAAAACATAAACGTGTATTCTTTTTTGTGTATCTGTAACCTCCAAAATAATATAATATAATACTGGGTAAGGCTACCGCTAATCTTAGTGTGCTAGTTAGCTGGACATGCTAACATTTGTAGCTTGTGTTACAGGAAGACAAATGCGCACTGTTTAATTAATTTGTTATGAGTTTTCTATATTTTCTAATGTATGAAATATTTTCTGCCTTTTTGTTCTTTACCCAAACCACATTAAGATGCAACGTTTAATCTCACGGCTAACTATGGCGGATTCAACACGACCTTTTATCGACACAAAGGCTGCCGGAGTAGTGCGTGTGAGGGAGTGGACGAGCTAAAGATGCTACTAGTGAGTACAATTTAACACCCACCGAGACACATAACATACTTGCTAACCACAAGAACACATAAGTAAATGTGTAATTTAAAAAACAGCCTACATAAAGTGTGATTGCCTGGGAATGTCATGTGAAAAAATATGAATTAACACAGAAGCAGGGTCCATATTGTTGCTTTCCTAGACCAGTTACATGTTGACTGCTCTACAACAGTGTTTTTCAAAGTGGGGGGCCGCCAGGGGGGTCACGCAAAGTTTGAGGGAAAAGGGATTTTTTGTTTTTTTAAAGTTTAATTTAATTTATTTTTTTAGATGTTATTAATAACTGTATATCTATCAATCTATGGCAATTTGATGCCAATCTTTTTTTGATGGCAATCTTTTTTTTTTTTAATCACACGACCGCCCTTCAAGCCAATCAGAATCGAGCTGCCGCGACTGAGAGTGAAACTGAGTATCTGCTAAATGTTTGGAGCAAGTGAGAGCTAGTGAATATTTCGCTCTGCAGCTGGATGAGAGCACGGATGTAGCAAATGTCGCAGAATTGCTTGCATACAGCATTAGATTTATTTCAGAAGACAACTTTGTTGAGGAAATATTATTTTGCAAAGCACTGGAAGGTAGGAACACAAGAAGAGACATTTTCCAAGTTTTAGATGAGTACATCATCTCAAACGGACTTGACTGGTCTCGTTGTGTGGGTGTGCGTTCAGATGGGGCAGTGGGGCTATGACAGGCAAAAAAGCGGAGTGACAGCTTTGATCAGGCAGAAGGCCCCAAATGTAGTGGCAACACACTGCATGCTCCATCGCGAGGCACTTGTACACATCATTTAAAAAATGTTTGCAACAGGGGGGTCCCCGCCAGAGGATAATGCTATATGGGGGTCCTTGGCATGGCAAAGTTTGGGAACCCCTGCTCTACAACACCTCAATATTGTCTGCTTATCTGTATTATTGTGTTGCACTGTTGGAGAAGCATGTGACATAAGATTTTCAATGACATAATTACTCTGTAGCTATGGTAGTTTGACAATAAAGAACCTTGAACCTTGAAGTAACATACATGATGGCAATTTTTGTCATAATTTATAATAAAGTAAGTAAAATGACAAATATGGTAATTATCGTACATCTAACGCTGATGATGTGCTTAGTGTGTAACCTTCAGGATAAAAAGTTGTATCCTGTAGGAGGTATCTTGACTATGCACAACATAAACAGCTTAGTGTCCAAAGGGTCACTACAGATATAATATTATTATATTTATATCACTTACTTTAACTGCATCTAGTGGACACTAGAGTAACTCTGCAAAGAAATTCAGGGTACACAGACGTAGCTATCAAACATAATGTCATCAAATAACTTGACAAACACACCGTCACACAGAAAGACAAAAGCTCACACTCATTTATTTTCCCTTGCAGAGTTCAGGCGACCTGGGGTGTGCAGTGCTTGGGCCTACCTGCACCTACGCTACTTTCCAAATGGTTGAGTAAGTGCATTTTCTTGAAGGTCAGGTCCACATTTTTGCAGATAAAAAAGGGTTTGCATATGGGATTTTCTTCTTATGCTTCCAACATAACATGTGTTTCTGTATTGGATTTGTCTGTATGATGCACCTTACAATTTCCCCCTCAATACATTATGTCAATATCTATTTCCATCTCTTTCCCTCTCCCCTACATCTTCACATCAGTGTTGAACAAGGTCTAAAGCTCAGTACGCCCATCATCTCAGCGGGAAGTTTTGGTCTCACCTGCGATGACACGCACAACCTGCAGCGCATCCTGCCTCCAGCACGCAAAATCTCTTCCTTTTTCATCAACTTCTGGCAATACACCAACACCAAGTTGAAACCTGAATGGAAGACGACCTATATTTACAAGAAGCTGAGCAACTCTGAGGATTGTTTTTGGTGAGTCCCCTAAAATGGAGGTTCCGAAGACATTTTGATCACTGAATAAGTGTCATATTTATGTTAATAACATCATTAATTATGTGCATAACAATCGCACCACAGAACAACTGATGCACTGTACAATGAACCCAAATAGTGACTGCAGGAAAGTTGTGTAAAACAAGCATTTTGTAATTATTTTAAGCAGATAATTTCCTGTATTTATTGCATCAGAGATCAATCAATCAATGTTTATTTATATAGCCCAATATCACAAATGTTACATTTATCTCAGTGGACTTCACAGTTTCTACAGAATATCAGTATGACAATACGATACCCTCTGTCCTTAGACCCTCTGTCCTTAGGCCCTCTGTCCTTAGGCCCTCACATCGTACAAGGAAATACTTCCAGAGAAACCCCACAGTTTAAAGGGAACATGGGGAGAAACCTCAGGGAGAGCAACAGAGGAGGGATCCCTCTCCCAGGACGGACAGACGTGCAATAGATGCCGTGTGTAAATCGAAGAGATTATACATTTTACAGCGTAGTTAGACCAAATGTTTGGAAATGCATGTGTGTATAATAAGAAGATGAAACCACGAGGATGTCAACAATCATGTGGGAACCATCAGGGAAGTAGTATGATGAGTCAGGCAGGACCGCAGCGACAGGTTCAGCCACGACTCGAAGTCCAGGACTCAAATCCAGAACTCAGGATAGAGGATCCAGGACACACGACCACAGCAACAGGATTAGCCTCGACTCCGGATCCCGGCGTAGATATGGACACAAAAAAGAGATTTGTGGGAAGCTGGGTTATTCGGAACATGAGAGTACACAGGTACAGACAGACAGAAGAAGAAGAAGTAAGGTGTCCCCCGACAGTCCAAGCCTATAGCAGCTAAACTAACGTGTCTACTACGTACATGCACTCCCTTAGGATAGGTTGAGAGAAAAGGGTAGCAAGTAAGAAGTAAGAAACAGAGATGGAGAGGCACACGCAGGGAGTAAGGTCAACACATTCTCACTCCCAACTCGGCCTATGTTGACGTTATGTCAGGGTCCCTGTCGTCACCTTTCAACGCAAGGGGGGGCCCTTTAGCGTCGAGTTTCAACTATCAGGGAGTCCCATTGACTTGCATAGAGCTCCCTGAACGTTGGTAATAGACGAGTTGGGATCGCGGCGAAATGCTCTCCGCAGATCCATTCTCACAGCGTTTATCAACCTTTTTCTAACTCAATATCAAGCCACACTTATTGTTTTTACTTCTTTATTTTAATTGAATAATGTATGGCTTTTGTTGCCGTCAGTTATGGGGAGAGTAGGGGCTCAGAATACTGAAATCTGTATTGTTTCATCGTTTTTTCCTTCTAATTTTGTATTCTTTTCTAAACCACACACTGTTATATACTCAACAATAAACAACAACATCTTCAATTTCTCTTCACAATATACGTCTCCGTGCAGTATCAACACTAATTCGGCTGACTTTTATATTTGATCCAATCGGTAGATAGGCTATATTTACACCATAAACTGATAGAAAGGGACACCTGGTGGTTAAAGCACGTTATTGAAATGTATTATTTTATTATTAGATATTAATAGGAGACACAGACAGACAAACTAATAAGGCTTTATTTAAACATTAAAGAATACTTTAGGTTAAGGTCTTATTTTGAATAAGAAAAAAGCTTTGGGGGTATAAATATTAAACCTGACAAAGTACTAATATATTGCTTTCCTGCAATGTTAACTGCTGTATGTTTAAGCACTTATTTTAACTGATATTATACGTATTATACTTTTATAAGATGTATGTAGATAGTATAAGAAATGTGCAGAATACGACAGTTTAATGGTGGAGGTATACACATATTGATAGATGTCTTGTGATGCACTGTTGAGGAACCTGCGACCCAAGTTTTTCATCTCCGGCCTTGTCAGGTATTGAACAATCAATAAATAAAGAACACAGAATTGTTAAATATAAAACACAGAATTTGTGTGATTATACTAAATGATTTACAAATAAACACCACTGCATATTTACAACTGTTACACATGCTGATGTAACGCAAATGTTTCCAACTTGGGATCAATAAAGTACATCTTATCTTAAGCTGATCGATGGCTACTGCCATATTTGCAAAATGTGCCTCTGCACCTTGACAAGTGCATGTTTCAGGCTCATCAATGAACAACAGGGGTCACAGACATAAGACCAGCTGTCAAATAAAGTTCTTCTGACCTTAGCTGGCATGTGGGTATATATTAAAATCCAGTTTTGGACAGTCTGCCGTGGTTCCATCCCATTTCAAAGTGCTGTTCGACGCTCGGCGTAACCCTCAGCGCACACTCAAACATCCAATCAGAGCTTGAGGACTATCACGGGGTTTGTCAAGCGAAGCGGAGAGAATACTTACTTCCCGTGTAAAATGCTCTAAAGCAACTACTATGAGCTGCTCCGACCCTCGGTCCTGACGGACTCCAACTTGTGTTTATTAATCAAACAAATAAATAAACACAAGGATAATTATGTGTTATTGTTGAGTAAATAACAGTGTGTGGTTTAGAAAAGAATACAAAATTAGAAGGAAAAAACGATGAAACAATACAGATTTCAGTTTTCTGAGCCCCTACTCTCCCCATAACTGACGGCAACAAAAGCCCTACATTATTCAATTAAAATAAAGAAGTAAAAACAATAAGTGTGGCTTGATATTGAGTAACAAAAAGGTTGATAAACGCTGTGAGAATGGATCTGCGGAGAGCATTTCGCCGCGATCCCAACTCGTCTATTACCAACGTTCAGGGAGCTCTATGCAAGTCAATGGGACTGCCTGATAGTTGAAACTCGACGCTAAAGGGCCCCCCCTTGCGTTGGAAAGTGATGACAGGGACCCTGACATAACGTCAACATAGGCCGAGTTGGGAGTGAGAATGTGTTGCTGTTACGCTCTAATAGAACCTCGAGAGGTCAGAGAGGGGAAAGGTTTTGGATAAAGAGAAAATGGAATAAATAGATTACAGGAGTAGAAAGAGAATAGATTTAGAAGAATGAGAAGTAGTAATAACCTTAGTTTTAAATATAAGATCTACATTTTTAGGATTGAAGTGAAAGAGTAAGAACTAAAATGTAGGTGAAGAGGCACAACGTGTCTACGTCAATGCACTCTTATTAGATTATTCAGCTATAAGGCTTTATCAAAAAGGAAGGTCTTAAGCGCACTCTTAAAAACGGATAGGCTGTCTGCCGCCCGAACACAAACTGGAAGCTGATTCCACAAATGTGGAGCTTGATAAGAAAAGGCTCTGGCTCCCATTGTACTTTTAGATACTCTAGGAACAACCAACAACCCTGCATTATTGGAACGCAATGCCCTAGTAGGACAGTAGGGTGTAATGAGTTCTTTAAGGTAAGATGGCGCCTGCCCATTAAGGGCTTTGTAGGCGAGAAGAAGAATTTTAAATTCTATCCTGTGTTCTATAGGGAGCCAGTGTAAGGCAGCCAGAACAGGAGCAATGTGGTCCCTTTTCCTAACTCTGGTTAGTACACGAGCTGCAGCATTTTGAATCAGCTGAAGCCACTTGACTGACTTCTTGGTACTCCCTGATAATAAAGAGTTACAATAATCCAGCCTAGAAGTAACAAATGCATGGACTAGTTTCTCTGCATCGTTTTGAGGCAAGATATGCCTGATTTTTGCAATGTTACGTAGATGGAAGTAGGCGGTCCTTGAAATTGATTTTATGTGGGCGTTAAAGGATCAATCCTGATCAAATATAACACCAAGATTCCTTACAGTCTCACTGGAGGCCAAATTAATGCCATCCATAGTTAGTATATCTTTAGATAATTTGTTTCGTAGATTCTTTGGGCCGAGTACAATAACTTCAGTTTTGGTCGTGTTTAACATCAAAACGTTTAAGATCATCCACGTTTTTAAGTCCTTGAAGCAGTCTTGAATTTTATTTAGATGATTAGTTTCATCAGGCTTGATGGAAAAATATAGTTGAGTATCATCCGCATAACAGTGGACATTTACAGAATGATTCCTTATAATATTGCCTAATGGAAGATCAGCTTTTCTGTTATTTACAAGTACATTTCAACACATATCGAAGCCTGTACAACAGGGCTATTCAATTAGTTTGGAATGGGGCCGGTTTATGAAAATGATCCAAAGCAAGGCGCCGGGAAAAAGATGGCTTGAGATATGAGCAATCATATTAAGAGCTTCAGATACAATAAATACTACAAACAGCATAGTGGAGTGCATATATTGTGTTTAATTAAATCAAACAACTTAGCCCCAAGGCCTTTATAGATCCAAATGGCAAGTTCAGAATTCAGTAGGCCTACATGTGAAGCTAATTTAACCATCAACATCATTTAATTTGATTTAATTTAGCTGAAAGTATCTAATCATTCACGCAGAGATGCAATAAATGACAGTTTGTCACTACAGTAGCTATTAGGTGGGTTGTCACTACAGTAGCTAGTAGGTGGGTTGTCTCTACAGTAGCTAGTAGGGGGTTGTCACTACAGGAGCTAGTAGGTGGGTTGTCACTACAGTAGCTAGTAGGTGGGTTGTCACTACAGTAGCTAGTAGGTGGGTTGTCTCTACAGTAGCTAGTAGGTGGGTTGTCACTACAGTAGCTAGTAGGTGGGTTGTCTCTACAGTAGCTAGTAGGTGGGTTGTCACTACAGTAGCTAGTAGGCGGGTTGTCACTACAGTAGCTAGTAGGTGGGTTGTCACTACAGTAGCTAGTAGGTGGGTTGTCACTACAGTAGCTAGTAGGTGGGTTGTCTCTACAGTAGCTAGTAGGTGGGTTGTCTCTACAGTAGCTAGTAGGTGGGTTGTCTCTACAGTAGCTAGTAGGTGGGTTGTCTCTACAGTAGCTAGTAGGTGGGTTCGAAAACCCGAGCCCGCCAGAGTTTTCAGGCAATGTCTCCTGTCTCTCAATTTAACACCCTCTCTGGAATAAAGGCATTCTGGCACCATTTTTTTTTAACTTTTTAACATTATACTCAAAGGGCCAGTAAATATCACCACGGGGCCGGATTTGGCCCTTGGGCCGCTAATTGAATAGCCCTGCTGTACAATGCATTTTCTTTATTTAACAGTTCTGCATACTTTATAAACTCCTTTTCATTTAGACAAATTCAGTATTTTCTTCTCCCTGACGCTTGGCTATTTTATGTTAGGTCTTTGCAAATATAAACAGGGTACTTTTCTAATGTTTGACAAGGCTGTTTAGCAGCTTGTGTTCAGGCCTGACTTAATCCTGTAAAATACAAAAAAGTTGCATATCTTTAAAACAAAAAACGGATGGAGATGTCTTAAAAAATGTTTTGGTTTTGTGATTTTCTCCTACAGGTATATAAATGCAATTGATACAGACACAAGCGACTTTGCCCAAAAAATATGAGAAAACGTCAGTGCGCGAACCAGAAGAACTGAATACAGTTTTGACAGCAAGCAACAGGTCAAGCAACTGTAAGTCTTTAAAAACACATACAGGGATTATTGTATATGTGTGCACGTTTTAAAAAAGGCACAGACTTCTGATAAAAGTCAGAAGTCCAGAAGAACCAACCCTTTTGTAGAATGGGTTGGTTGCCTTTTGTGAGTGAACTTTGATATTTAAATCCCTAATTTTCAACATCAACTGCAAATGAGAGCAG
The DNA here is from genome assembly GCA_023974075.1 of Chaenocephalus aceratus. Classification (NCBI taxonomy): domain Eukaryota; kingdom Metazoa; phylum Chordata; class Actinopteri; order Perciformes; family Channichthyidae; genus Chaenocephalus; species Chaenocephalus aceratus. The sequence goes on along the minus strand of JAMFTG010000100.1, from coordinate 20,675 downwards.
AATCCACTTTCTGTTGAACATTATGAGAGGAAAGCCTGCTGACAAGCTTTGTTATAGACAAACAAAGATTTAAAAATCAAATTTAATCGAATGATTGTCCTAAAGTGGAGGCCAAGGGGTACTAAGATTCGATCCCCCTCTTTGAAGGCATTTTTATCTGAATTGTGTCTTGGTACCAGCATCCTGTTTTGTGAAATATTTTGCTGAATATTTAGTAAAGAAAACCAGTAAGGATATCATCTGAAAGTTGAAAATCCCCTTTCCAATGGTGTATAACTCAAAATGTGTTTAGGGGACGATGTGACTGATTTGGTCACATTTGTGAAAAACAAATATAATCTCGGAGAAAAATACAGCATGTTGTCCTTGAATATAATGAAGATTCTGCTCTATGGGAACGTACATTTTAGGACAAGGTTGTATAGAAAATCTCCCTGAAGCTGCTGGTGTATTTAATAAAACAAAACCTTGTAACTTTGACTTTCAGAAGTGGATAATGGCACATGTCCCACTCTGAAACCCATGACTATAGCCTGTAGAATGATTAACACATACCATAGCTTTCTGTTCTACTTTGATGCAGCTATAAAAAGGCAATTTTAGGTTTGGTATTAACTCTAGATTCAAGATTTAAGCAGACATTTAAATGGAAATCAAGGTCTCCCAAACACACAAAGCAAGACATGCATACATTAAGGGGTCTGTGGTTTTAATACATCTTCTTTGTTTGCAGTGTTCATAATGTGTGGATCCCCGAAGGACATAGAGGAGGTGAAGAGAGTCTCCCAAGCAGACAGCAAAGATATTCTCTTTGTCCTTATTGATCTTTTCAAGTCAGTGCCTCTTATATCTCTATTTCAAACTCTTTGCAGTGTGTCTTGTAAAATCTTACTTTCTACATGTGTCTACAGTGATCAATATTACATCAACACATCGTCACTGCCGTCCATGAAGAACGTGTTGGTGGTGACAATGCCCAACACCAGAAACTACGTTATCAACACCGACCTGACAGACAACAACACGGTGAGGACACTTCACACATTACTTCCTCGTACTGCTAAAAGCAATAGTTGAAATATAAGGGATATACTGTCATTGCTCTCTTGCTGAATGATGCAAATAAGAAACTATACTTAGGTAGCTTAGCTTAGCATCAAGACTTTGAGCAGCATAAATTATATCTCTACTACAAACTCCAGGCTGTTTGATTGTCTAGTTAAAGGGCTGGTCCTCCCAATCTTACAAATCTATGACTATTAACTCTGAGAAAATTCGAAATGTTTTCTACATTTAATTTTGAACATTTCACATTTTAATCTCAGAGAATATCCAGGTTTTTTTGTGTGGATTTACCACTTTCATTTTAGATAATATCCAAGATTTTCCCTTCTTTCCCAGGTCCATGATGTATTTATTTTTAACAATGGTCCTTGTACTAATTAAAAGCAATGCAGATAATTGTTGGTTTTAATTACATCATTAATTGTTCCTCTCTCTTTCTGCAGATGAATGATTACATGGCTGCGTACCACGACTCGGTGCTGATGATAGGCGAGGGTGATGAGAGAGATAATTGAGAAGAATCAGTCGAACATCAGCAGATGGAGTTTGTCAACGTGTCTAGGTTCAGAAACACCTCCTTCAACGGTACGAAAGGAGGAAGAGTTATTGAGTAAAAGGAGAAAATTAACCTATCTTCCATTCCAGTAACAAGTATGGGTTTAATCCTCAAAGAAACCCATTTTAGATCCATTTCTAAGTGGGCATGACGAATGTATTTATATTTATTTAGCTAACATTACATAATAACACAGCTTACAAACATATTAAGCACTAACGTATTAGTTCGCCAATGTTAGACTAATGTTAGCCTAATGTTAGCCTAATGTTAGCGCTTTGTGTTTCCAAATCCCGCTAACGTTTCTTGCAAGTTAAGTTTATCCGTATTGTCTGTCTGAGAAATGTCATTTTACTGTCAGAATTATTTGAAGATAAATGGCTCGTGAAAAATACGACAAATCCCTACTTTGGTGGTGATTGGTTGGATAACATTGGTCTGATCTGTGTTTGAATTCACTTCACCAACGTCACAGATACAGGATATTATCTCTTAGGGCGACGTCTCCCTTCTAAATTGTCTCTCTCATGACTGATGACTGCTTTTCTCATTAAATTAGGCCTAAAACATGTTATATACATTTTTCCCAGTCTAATTTATCTGACTAGGTGTTATGTCCTGCAGGCAGCAGCTGTGTGTAATTGGGTGTGAATGTGTGAGTGAGAGACACACTGTCAGGCTTTTTTATACCTGTTTTTTTCACATATGACCCAATAAAACAAAAAGATTAGCATTAAAGGTGCAACTGATAACATTCAGCCACCAGATGACACCACTGCGGATGCCAGTTTCATGCAAAACCTGCACATCTCATGGCTAAGTGGTTTAGATTCCCACTTAGCTAACTAGAAAACATTGGCGTTATCAAAATTGAAGAGAAGAAGAAGAGAATTTATAAGAATCCGAATTTCAATTTTTAGGAGTACTTTTCTGAAAGCTTTGTTGTTGTGTCATTTTCTTGTGTTATTGTAATTATTCTATACTAAAAAGGTATGAATAAGCTTAACACTTCAGTGTACATAAGTATATGAACAGGAAACATACACCAGAGGCTGATTTCTGGGGACGTTGTTGTGAAAAAAGCTATATTTGTGAGTAAAACTGTTGATTTTTTTGCTCAGGAAGTGCTGGGAACATACAAGATGGACAAAGATGGAGACAGAGACGTGAATCTCTCAGTCATTTACACCACCAATGACAACAAGGTACACTGCTCTCCTGACCTGATTATAATGCCAGAATCAACATATATAAAGGAACATCTGCTCCCACTTTAAAAGGAAATCCTCCATGTATTAACTCTCTTGTCAAAATGTCTCTTCAGTACCAAGTGTTATTCGAATTCGACACGGAGCTCCAAGTAATCAAAGTGATGGACAAGAACCCTTCCTTCATCTGGGGGAGAAAGCTCCCTGATTCCACCCCAGACCAAGGTACACACACGCGCACGCCACACTCCTAACTATAACCAACACATGCCTAACCCTAACCCTTTTATTCTATTAAACTAACCAAATATAAAACATGTGCCCGTGCCTTTCCCCTGTCACCACAAGATGGTGACCGGGGACCTCTAATTTCTTACCTAACCTTAACCAAGTCTTCACCCTGTCCCCATAAGGGGGGCGAGTCCCCACACGTGACTGTGTAAACAGATTTAGGTCCCCACAAGGATGGTAATGCTAGGCCACACACACCCACACACACACACACACACACCCACACACACTGACCACAATACATTGAGTTAAATACTTTTCTAGAGACTGACTTTAACACTTATCTTAAAACTAAAATGTAATTTTCAAAGTCTAAACACTGTTAAAAGAGGCTTTTTCTACCTCTTCTCGACCAGTTTAAAACCTAAACTGTGTTTCTTTCTTCAGATGTGTCTATTCCCGATATAATCGTCATTGTGTTGGCTGTTACGGTGGTTGTCGTGGCCACCATCGCCTTCATCTTCTACAGGTCAGTGCACAGCCACCTCTAAATGGGGACATTATATGGTCAGGCCTCGGGACCCACTTTTTCCTTTGTCAATACATCGCGACCCGAAATTTTTGAACCACTCAAATCTATTCAACAACAAATCGTGCTGTAATATACGCTTTTCAGCATACAATATGAATAAAGTGAAGTACAGTGCCTTCACAGAACCTAAAGTATGCTTTTAAAAAAGGTTTAATGAGATGATGGAATCAAAGCTGAACTGTATAACATAAAATGACACATTTTTAGAAATACTAACATATAAACTACGCACTCTGAGAAGAAAATAAATAAATCTATTACTACTACCCGATATATTAATAATATTTTATGCCATTGTTTGTTTTTCACTTTGTTCTGACAGCTTGCTGCTCCTCACAGAGAGAAAAGAGGAGATAGTCTGTGTGACTTACTTTAAATTGTGGGTAAGGGTAGATAGCTCCCATTGTTCTGTGACCTGTCAGTCATCAAACCGGGGTCGTATTTCGTTATGTGTTCATTTTGATCTGAAATTATTGCACCCCATGGATTGTATAAGAATAGTTCTACCACAAAGTTATTCTGGGGACTTCCAGAAAACAATCTTGATTCTGATTGGCCAGAAGACTCGAAAAAACATCAGCAAAGATGTTTTATTGAGAAGATGATCACTACTTGACAGAAGTTTTCAAAACAGTTTATGGTCTCCGGTACTTCCAGTCCAACGCCGACTGCATGCACAGCGTTAGAACATCGGGCCTTCAAAATAAAAGTTTGACTTTTTTTTTTTCTTCACTCACACATCAAATGCCGTTGCCATGGCGACAGATAATTCACCATCAAGTTAGCTCAAAAGTTTGCAGTTCAAATATTCTGCTGCTTTCCCAAGCCTTTTTACTTTATTTTCTCATCTTAATACAAATTCATTCACTACTTACATCTGATATTTAACTTCTTCAGCCTATGTTCAGCTGCAGAAAACCATTCAACTATTACATTATTCAGCTATTTCAGGACATCAAGGCTATACATGTTGTTGTTTATACCTTTTTTAAACCTTTTCTTTAAATATTAAGCTTTTCTGCATTTTTGTAGCTTAAAGCAGCTACCATTCAGCTAATAACATATTCAGCTTTTTCAGCTAAATTCAGCCACAAATGTTCACAGTTTACAGCATTCGCACGCATTTTCTAGTTGATATTATGTGTCCCTGCAGACAGAACAGGAGGGACCGGCTGGTGAGGAAGCGCTGGTCTCACATCTCCTCTGATCTGGTCACTCAACTGGAGAACAACGAGCTCAACGTCGTCTCTCTTAAGGTGAGATAATATATTAAAGCTCTCAATCAGCACAAGGCAAGGCAAGTTTATTTATACAGCACCTTTGAACACAAGGCAATTCAAAGTAATGTAATGGCTTTTGACAATTTTCATTTCATTTCAAACCTTTATTGAACCAGATTGGTCCCATTGCATTCAAGGGATACATTCATCAGAAAACAATATTTTCTGATGAATGTATTGATAAGACAAGATATCCAAATGTCCCTCCCTTGCATAGGCTGAAACATGTTACAGCATTACTACGTCGAAAACTGTTCCATTACAAATATTTCGTATATCAATATTTTAATAAGGTAGGACACTGGTTAATAATATTGTAGCGTGTTCAAGTAACCAAGGGATGTAGCAGCCTATAAGATGTGCACAGTTATGATAAGTTTTACAGTTATGTAATGCACTGTTGTTGGGGGAGAGACCGCCCCTTCCATATGAGTGTGTGTGTGTACGGCGGGCGGGCATGAGGCGTGCATGACAGGACGAGTTGTGTTCGTATGTGGAAAAGTCATACTCAGTGCGGTGAGCGCTGGCTTTATTGCTCCTGTATCCGTAGCAACCCACGCAACAGTTGGGACTGTGTACTGACGTCAGTAAAAAAGGTTTGCCCCCCAAGCGCAATTGTCAAACTCCGCCTATGCTCCCTTGTCTCTTATATGTCAACAACATCAGACAGATCTTTTTTAGCCTGGCTTCATCAATTTCCTGTTCTGAAAAAGAATGCACATTTTGATTAGATAATGCCCGAAAAGCAGACATAAACAAATCATATCTAAAAACTTGTAATGCAAAAAATAATTGTCCTGCCGTTTGTAATACAGTCTGGAAGTTTCATGGTGATATCCATCAGGTAACTTTTTGTACCCTAATCACCTTAACGTCATGTTTGCTCTGTTTCTCCATCAGATCGATGACGAGAGGGAAAAAAGGAAATTCCAAATCCGCCGAGCACACTACGATAAAAAGGTAAGCGGTAGATTTAAAATCAATCAATAAGCTTTTGCACAACAATAACATTTTATTTTTCAGATTGTGATCCTGAAGGAGCTCGAGCACTCAGACGGGAACTTTAACGAGATGCAGATGATTGAATTAAACGCCGTAAGAATTACAAACACTTCTGCAGGATATTTGTTATTGTTTTTTCTTTATATAATAATAAATAACCAGTTTCTTTTTCCCCTGCAGCTCATGCAGATCGACTATAACAACCTGACAAAGTTTTACGGCACGGTGAAGTTTGATGAGGGTGTGTTCGGAGTGTTTGAGTACGGAGAGAGGGGGTCGCTCAGGGTACGTTTGATACGCTCAGACCACTCAGGTGTTATATTAATGGTAGTGCAGTTTGAACATAAACCAATACTACCTAATAATGTCAGTAGTAGTATGTTAAAGAACGAGCAAGTAAAATGGAAGCCCTTAAACAACAATCTGTGCAAAAAAAGTATGAACATTTGATCTCTAATGACAGATTTGATCAAAGATATTGAGTAAATATCTCAAAATAATGACTTCTTCTCTCAAAGATCAAAGTACTAATGACTCTGTACCTCAATCTAATGACTGACTTTCTCAAAATGATGCTTCAATCTTAAAGTAATGAATATGTGTCTCAATGTAATGAGAATACAATAATTGTTACCACATTTAATGTCCTTTTCTTCCTCCAGTATGTGCTGAACGATAAGGTTTCGTACCCGGAGAACACCTTCATGGACTGGGAGTTCAAGATCTCCGTCATGTACGACATCGCTAAGGTGACATATTATTATTATATGTAGGACAGTTTAAGGTTCAAAGCGAGCTGAATGGTTTTTTTAGACTCAAAATGTACTTCTTAAACTGTGGATATGGACTATGCGCGAGCTATTTAACCCGGGCCATTATTCCACATAGCAGCATTCTGCATTAACTCTTCAACTTTTACAATACTTATATCATTTTGAGCAATAATCTGGTTTTCAGCACTTAAATAATTATTATTATATCCAATGTCCCCCCAGAATAAAGTATAATTGATAACATTTTGATAATGCACCGTGAGTAATTGTTGTTGCAGTTCCCTCTTTTGGCCACTAGATGTCAGACTATTTAATCTCCTCTCTCTGCAGGGCATGTCCTACCTTCACTCGAGTCACATCCAGGTTCACGGTCGTCTCAAATCCACAAACTGTGTGGTGGATAGCCGCATGGTGGTGAAGATCACTGACTTCGGCTGCAACAGCTTCCTCAGCCCCGGGAAAGGTAAACAACAATACCAACAACAACAACAACAACAACAACAACAACAACACAACAACAGTTGCAATGCTCGAAACTCACTTCTCAAGTACTACATTGAAGTATGATTTGAGATATTCTCCTCTCCTCTCCTCTCCTCCTCTCAGACCTGTGGACAGCTCCAGAACACCTCAGACGTCAAGGCACGTCTCAGAAAGGAGACGTTTACAGTTTCTCTATCATCGCTCAGGAGATCGTTCTGAGGAAGAGCACTTTCTACACCGAGCTCTGCGCCGACAGAGCGGGTGAGACAAACACACGCCGTCCAGAATGAAGCTCTGGAAAATCAGAATCAGCTATTCTTCTTTAATATCCTTTTTGAATTAAAAAAAATGACATGATTAGCCATTAAAGGTCACCTATCATGCTATTTTTAGGCAATAGCATAGGTCTCAGATAAAAAATATATAAAAAACATCTCTATAAATAAACAGATATATAAACAGATCATTCTAGCCATGCCTCATATCCCTCTATTTCACTTCCTGTTTCTAAAGTGCTGATTTGGGTATAAAGCTTTAAAAAAATAAAAAGGAGGGGTCTGAGCTCATGCGGGACCCGGCAGCTACCGTCTAAACTAAATGCTGCCGTGATGAAACGCCATATCATGGATTATCAAGGATCTGAAACAGTCTGGAGCTCAAAGGCTTTCTCTCTTGCCGGTTACACCACAAGCCGAGTTCCTTTCTACTTCCTGCTTCTTCACACACATGCTCTCCAGTACAGGTTAGCTCTGAGTGTTAGCGATGCTAACGTAAACACCGACCATATTACGTCCACAACAGTCGGGCATTGTTTCTGATAGCAACTTTCTGATTGGGCCGTGGGTCCACATTTCAGATATTACGTCATATCGGACGCAAATCTGGATCAGCTCCGTTGTTCCCCGTTTTTAGAGATTTGGGTACGGAGGAAAAGAGAGAGGGCTTTGTTTTCTGACGCTGCGTGAGTTCCCCGACACACCGGGGACACATAGTTATGTATACAATACATCACAAAGTGCATTTTGCATGATAGGTCCCCTTTAACTACCACATAATTATGTATGTATACCGAAAGAAAAACAAGATTATAAAATATTGCAAAGTGCTGTGAAAATGAAGAAGTGAAATGAGAGCAAAGAGATTTATTAATACGATACAATAATCAAGTCTGAAATGTGACTTGCATCACAGCAGCTATTAAGAATATGACAAGGCTGCAGTGTACGTACTAGATGATGGTGAAAGAGGATAAATGTGTGTGTGTGTGTGTGTGTGTGTGTGTGTGTGTGTGTGTGTGTGTGTGTGTGTGTGTGTGTGTGTGTGTGTGTGTGTGTGTGTGTGTGTGTGTGTGTGTGTGTGTGTGTGTGTGTGTGTGTGTGTGTGTGTGTGTGTGTGTGTGTGTGTGTGTGTGTGTGTGTCTAACAGAAAAGCTTGCCATGGTCATCATGTCGTACTTCAGACCTGACCTTAACTTTGAGACAGCTTCAGAGAAAGAGTTAGAGGTGAGTAAATACCAACTTCATCTGCTTCTAGTCGTCTGAATTGAGTATTTAAAACGTTGTTACCTTCCTCTCGTAGTTGTACATGTTGATAAAAAGCTGCTGGGAAGAAGATCCAGAGAGAAGACCGGACTTTAAGAGGGTGGAATACTGTCTGGGGAAAATCATCAGGTAATGCTTTTCACTCATTACTTCATTTTGCCTTTTCCTGCCGAGCTCTGTGAAATTGATAGCATACAGTATGTGTTAAAGTGTTTGTTTCCCTTCTGTTGTCCTTTAGTAAAATTCATAACCAGGACAATGAGAGCTACATGGACAACATGATCCGCCGCCTGCAGATGTACTCGAGGAACCTGGAGAACCTGGTGGAGGAGAGAACGGTTCTCTATAAAGCTGAGAGGGACCGAGCAGACTGCCTCAACTTCATGCTGCTGCCCGGGTCTGTTCACACTGGAAACAGCACACTATAGCATCAACACAATGGTCTGAAAACATAGAAATATGGCAGCATTTAAGAGGCAATAAGTATGTAGTGTACCATTGTCTAAGTCTGATCTCTTGGATGTTTTTACTAAAAGAAAATAAGGTTTTGAACGTGTGAAACATTTCTGAGTATCTTAGCTTTTTTCATCTGTAAATCAGTTGAAAAACATAAATTCCCATAAAATAATCCCTTTATTTTAATTTATGAAACGGGTAACACAGTTGTTAATATCAAACCTTAAAATATGGATTACCGGATGTTTATTTTTCTCACTTTACTCTCAGGACGGTTCAGATACTGTTATACAAAAATAAAAACCCTGAAAAGGACCTGGAAAGTGGTCCCACCTGTGCTGCACAATCTTGCAACACCTCATCTTTAAAAAGCCACTTGTTTTACTGAAATAAAACAAGATTAGATAAACCGGTACCACTTTACAATAAGACTACCCTTATTTATTAATCAGGTTGTGAACACTTTATAAATCATTAATAAGCTTTTATAAGACATGAGATAAACAGGGCGACTATGACCGGTTGCTTGCCATATAGTGAGCCCACATTTATCTGTACTGCTAAGCCTTATATTGGCTACTTATGGCGCATTTCCACTGCAGGGCCTCGCACAGCTTAGTTAGGCCTTGTTAGGCCAGGCTCACTTTATGCTGTGTTTCCATTACAGTTTAGTAGCTGGGGCAGTAACTATAGTAACGCAGTGTAGGCGGAGCCGTGACGTCATCTTCAATGCAAAACACAAAACCAACATCAGCCGTTAGCTGTTAGCCCTCAGAGCTCACAGCTCCTCATATCTGTTCAGAAACTAGACACAAGTTAAACAAGTACAAACCACAGACTGCCTGTGTCATGGAGAATACAGTCGCTGGTTTATTTATGTCTGTAGGCCGTTGTTGCGAGTGTGGACGGTCGCAGCATATACAACGTTAGCTTAGCCAAGCTCCATTCGGAAAACACGCATTTTAAAAGGTTTTTCGCCTGCCGTCTGTCTGCAGACTTGTCAAAGCATTAATTCATGGTTTTTACTAACCGGTATCAGTGTGTTGTTACTTCGGCATCATTTTGAAACGTGTATTACAATTAAATCACGGTTAAATATGTTCATTTTGTTGTAGTTGTAGCCCCCGAGCCAGCGATTCTCTCTCTAGTTTAGCATACTCAGCCCGGTTGTTGGCCCGGAAAGAACCTCAATGTTGGAGAGCCAGAAAACTGTGAGAAAGTACCCGCTAGCCGGATCTACGCCTAGTGGAAACGCAACCAAAAACGGGCCGGGCACGGCACTTAAACCGCGCTGTAGTGGAAATGCGCCATTAGCTTACTTCGTCTCCTTCATCAGCTAGCATCCTTGGTATCTGTTGCTCACTGAGTTGATTCTCGCTAAGTAGCCAATATAAGGCTTAGTCATCTTGCCAAATAGAGAGCCTGTGTTGATGTATGTTAGAACTTTATGAATGGTTCTGAAAGGTGAACGCTTTGTCTTTGATTCCTATAGTACTACGTCTGACTTAATTGACACTTTAAGGAAATGCATTCATACAATGTGCCAAACTGTACGCACGTTATCTGCTTTGTTTGTAATTTTTGTAAACACTTTTAGCAAAACCGCAAGCATGTGTACATTTTTTTTTGTATAATAAGAATAAAAAATGGAAGCAAAATGATAAATAAAGCCTCAACAATAGGAATGAAAAGTGGATCCTCTTGTCCTCTATCTCTCAGCCCGGTGGTGAAAAGCCTGAAGGAGTCGGGCGTCGTGGAGCCAGAGCTTTACGAAGAAGTGACGATTTACTTCAGCGACATCGTGGGCTTCACCACTCTGTGTCAGTACAGCACGCCCATGGAGGTGGTGGACATGCTGAACGACATCTACAAGGGCTTCGACAGCATCGTGGACCACCACGACGTCTACAAGGTGCTCCAATCACACCAGGAAGATCAGATACCAATGACCAAGGGCATGGTGTTAGGGATATTTAAAGGTCACCTATTATGCAAAATCCACTTGTTAATGTCTCTTCTACATCAACATGTGTCCCCTCTTCTTCATGTCTCTTCTACATCAACATGTGTCCCCTCTTCTTCATGTCTCTTCTACATCAACATGTGTCCCCTCTTCTTCATGTCTCTTCTACATCAACATGTGTCCCCTCTTCTTCATGTCTCTTCTACATCAACATGTGTCCCCTCTTCTTCATGTCTCTTCTTCATCAACATGTGTCCCCTCTTCTTCATGTCTCTTCTACATCAACATGTGTCCCCTCTTCTTCATGTCTCTTCTTCATCAACATGTGTCCCCTCTTCTTCATGTCTCTTCTACATCAACATGTGTCCCCTCTTCTTCACGTCTCTTCTACATCAACATGTGTCCCCTCTTCTTCATGTCTCTTCTACATCAACATGTGTCCCCTCTTCTTCATGTCTCTTCTACATCAACACGTGTCCCCTCTTCTTCATGTCTCTTCTACATCAACATGTGTCCCCTCTTCTTCACGTCTCTTCTACATCAACATGTGTCCCCTCTTCTTCATGTCTCTTCTACATCAGCATGTGTCCCCTCTGTGGAAAGAGACTCTGAAAGTTTCAGGAACAAAGATTCTCTCTCTTTTTGATCAATTTCTATAAAAACCTGTCTGAAAATGAGCTGATCAGATTTTGGCCACTTTATGATGTCATAACGATGTTTTGGCTTGTGTAACCATTAGCCAATCAGCAACTAAGGTAACCCCCCCCCCCCACCTTATCACCTGCATCTCCTCCTCGAGCACCATTGCGTTTTTTTTTCATCTAAAGTAACAGACAGAGGGTGTTTCTCAATGTCCACTACTTCAAGGATGCTACGTCATCGAGTCCCGCCGAATTACTGTTCCAATGTCCAGGATCCTTGGAATTCTACCGAGGCCGGCGTCCTTCGTTGCGGGAAATTTCGAGGCTGCACATGTTTATCCTCCGCGGTCTTAAAATCCCCACAATGCTTTGCGCACGGACCATTTCCCAAAATCTTTGACGGGAATTCGCGCACCATTTAAGGCGGGCCTCGCATATGACGCACACCTGTTAGCCTGTTCCACCATTCTTCGAGTTCCGAGGATAGGAAGGATTCTTGCCTCGCTTCTGAAGAACCTGACTCGGAAGACATGTGCTACCAAGGAAGCATCCTCGACATTGAGAAACACCCAGTGAATCAGCACTTTTGAAACAGGGCTGAAACAGAGGGGATTATGGGATTCTGCAATGATCTGTTTGGTGTTTCAGCCAATCAGAGACAGGCTCTGGATACACACACCCACCTCAGACTTCATCCTCTGTGTTTCCTCAGGTGGAGACGATCGGCGACGCCTACATGGTGGCCTCCGGGCTGCCGATGAGAAACGGGAACAGACACGCGGTGGATATCTGCCGCATGGCGCTGGATATTCTGGCGTTCATGGGAACGTTCCAGCTCCGACACCTGCCCGGCATCCCCGTGTGGATCCGCATCGGAGTTCACTCAGGTACAATCTGAAGTCCGGACAGTGATAGCGGGTTTTCTTTACAATAAAATGACCAGAAAGTAGAGTGCAAATCTCCACAAAAAGAGGATAAACAGGGTCATGTTAGGGTGTGAAAATGAGTACTATATGATAACTTTACAAATGATCACTCAATCAGCAAATAGAAACAAAATATGAATGATTACTTACCTACACATTTTCGGAAATCTTTCACAAAAGAAACTGATATAATATATTTCTCACCTTAGAACTTTTCTCAGATTTCTCACCATAAATGAAATGTAATTTTAAACAAATCTCTCCCAGTCCTGCTGATAATCAATCAGAACTATACTGTATATTGTGGGGGAAACTTCTGTGTAGCAATGAATGATACACTGGGTGAGCTGGAGCTCTGATGTCAAACACTGATAGTTTATTTGGAGCTTCGGCCGGACAATTCACAAATCAAAGAGTCAGAGGTTCTGACTTCACAGTAGAGTTGTTACGGTGTGTGAAGCAGGTAGGACCCAAATGCAGATTAAAGTAAAAATAATTCCTTTATTCCAAGGCTATATATACACAGACAGAACATAACACTCACCGAGGACAAGCCAAATCACAAGACGAACCGACACTGAACACTGGGAGACAGGGGGATTTAAACACAGGGTAACTAGACACAGGTGGGAACAATCAGGGGCGGGGCTGACACTGATGAGCACAGGAGACACACAAGGAGTGACAGTTGAAAACAATCAGGAAATTAGACACACCAGGGAAACTAACGACAGACATGAAAACACAGGGAAAAGAGACCAGACAATATACCAGGAGGAAAATACCCATAACCAGACATACAAAACTACAAACGTGACAAAACATGAGACTCCTGACAAGAGTTGCCTCGTCAATTCTGAAGAACTCTACCCCAGACCCGTATATTTAGCTAGTTCAGAGAGAATAATCAACATGCTGCATAACAAGATAGAATCCTAACACCTCTATCAGCTGACGCCAACAGGCAGGAACAGGGAGACAAAACACTGAGAGCACAGCAGCCAAGGTTACAGGTGCGTGTGCTCAGTCAGGACAGAACTGATAAACTGGGTCACAGTTATGGGCCTTGGGACATATTTCCCCAACATATATATGTTATTTCTAATTACATGTTTTTTTTATTATATAAACCTCCATTCGTAAATGGGTTTGGTCTCAATTTTAAACACAGCATCTGCATATTAATTCTCTACCTGACGTGTAACGATGCACTAAATTCAGGCACGATATGAGATAAACAAATCCCTCACCACCATCTTGACTGTAACCTCTCTTTGATCGTTCCTCTTATTTTCTTCTATCAGTGGTATTGATATAATCCTGTCTTTATGGGTGTCCAGGTCCGTGTGCAGCGGGGGTTGTTGGGATAAAGATGCCCAGATATTGTTTATTTGGAGACACGGTGAACACGGCGTCTCGTATGGAGTCATCAGGACATCGTGAGTAGCGAGATAAAGAACCTGCAGACAGTACAGATCACTCACACACTGATCAGTACTCATTACTCAGAGCTCCTTAAAGCCCGCGTCACACTGTCCCGAAATTGACACCAGATGGACACACGGATATGGAATTGTGAATATCGCATGAAGATGGCCCCGAACTTGGTGAACAGCCAAGCAACAGCCGAAGCAAGTACGATGCCTACAGAAGGCCACACCCGAACACACACTCCGTCATGTTGTTTCCATAGCAACAACAACAACTTCCTGTCAGCAGCGTAAACTCGCCTTCAAAAATAAAAGCATCTAAATAAAACAGGAAGTTAACCTAAATTACATTTAAGACATACAACTGCAACGAAAGTAACAAAAACAAGGTCATATCCTTTTCAGTTTCACAGAACACAAATTGTACTATAATACGATGGCTAAACGACGGCATTGCGAATGCTTCACATAGTTGTGTTGCCTTCCTAACGGCCCGTCTACACTACAGGCATCAAAAAATCTTGATGCTGGGCGTGTCTGAAGCTTGGCGATTTTTTGCGAGCAACGCGACCAACAACCAATCACATGAATCTCCCGCCCCCGACATACAAAGCAATAGCAATGTTAGAACGAAGTAAACTGGATATAAAATCCCCAAACAGGCGAAAACCTACCAGTTTCACCCACTGTCTCTGCCACCTCCCTCCATGCCTGGTTCCTCCGGTTTGTATCCCGGTAGATAGTTCTGGTCGTAAAGAACCGGGTGATTTGCTAACGTAATTTCTCGTTTGGAATATGAGGAAATGAACTGCGGTCTGGCTCTCCCAGCTTGCACGCGGTTTGATTGGCTAGCGCTTGTACTGGCGGGATTTGCATAAACGGGATTTGATTGGCTGATGCCAGCTTCGAAAGCATTGGGAGCATCAAAAGTTGAACATTGCTCCACTTTTGATGCTCACGATGCTTGCAAAGCCATGCACCGCTCCCCACAATGCAGTTCGGCGAAGATTCAAAATCTTCTACGTCACCCCATTCAAATGAATGGGCGAAGCGTTGAAAGCATTTTTCGATGCCTGTAGTGTAGACAATCGGGCAGCTTCTTGTTTCCTTCGTATTGTCTTCGTGAGGCGAAAAATGCCCGATGGCACCGACGATCACACGAAGTAAAGATGAAGATGACCCGATTTGACATGATGCCCTCACGATGGCCTTACAAAGGGCAAAATGGACACACAAATTCAACACGAAAATGAACCTTCGCAAGGTCCTTCGGCAATTTTTTGGCATGCCAAAGATTTTGCCACCGCTCACGAAGTTGCTGCCGGAGCCTGAGAAACTCCACCGGCGGTCATACGATGGCTTAAGATGCCCTCCGAATGGCCGGATGTTGCTACGATCAGAGCCGAATTTGAACATTTCCTTTATCGTGTGTCCATCTGGTGTCAATTTGGGGACAGTGTGACGCGGGCTTTACAGAACACACAGATCAATCTAATTCAATAAACCAACCAGAGCCTGAAGAACAGAAGCCTGTTGTTTCATCATTTAATTTCCTGCAGCGCTGCGGATCCACGTCAGCCAGCCCACTGTAAACATCCTGCAGAGGACCGACTGCAGGTTCGAGTACGAGATGAGAGGAGAGACATATCTGAAGGTGAAGATAGACCTCTATATTAAGTTCAATTATTCACATAGAAGCCGGTCAGACAGAAGCAGATCAACTCAAGTACTGTTGAGGATAATTTTGAGTTAAATGTATTTTACTTAAGTATTTTAATGTAATGCTTTTTAATACTTCTTCTCCAATACTTATTGTACTTTTTAGTAAAGCATTACTATTGATCAAACCAGCAACATAACTGTTTTAGGTACAAAGAGGTCAAATTATCCAATATATCACAAAAAAAGTTGAAAGTTGAACGTATATTTTTTATTATCATAGCTTTGTTTTTGTGCGAAAGTAAGATGCTACTTAACGCACCAATTAAACAATCTAATAATGTCATATATAATCATAATAATTTACCACAAATGGAGGTCATATTCCTGCAGGATAGTACTTTTATTTTCATACTTTGAGTACAAATGGATGATAATACATGTGTACTTTTACTTTGGGAATTTGAATGCAGGTCTTTGACTTGTAATGGAGTATTATGACATGAAATGTAGTGGTACCTTGATATAAATAAAGGATATGAACCTTTTTGAAACCAGACATAATGCAGAGTTCCCTGTCACCCACTGACGTAACATGTTGTAAATGTTTGGTTATTTTTAGGGTAAAGGCACAGAGATAACCTACTGGTTGACAAATGAGACGGGAGAAAACTACGACCTGCCGACGCCTCCAACAACGTAAGAACATCTAAATTACTTTCACTAGGCTAAGATAGATAGATAGATAGATAGATAGATATATGGATGGATAGATGGATGGATAGATGGATGGATGGATGGATAGATGGATGGATAGATGGATAGATAGATGGATGATGGATAGATGGATGGATAGATGGATAGATGGATGTATGGATGTATGGATAGATGGATAGATGGATGGATAGATGGATGGATAGATGGATGGATAGATGGATGATAGATGGATGGATGGATGGATAGATGGATAGATGGATGGATGGATAGATGGATAGATAGATGGATGATGGATAGATGGATGGATAGATGGATGATGGATGATGGATGGATAGATGGATGGATAGATGGATGGATGGATAGATGGATGGATGGATAGATTGATGGATGGATGGATAGATGGATAGATAGATATATAGATATATAGATAGATGGATAGATGGATGGATGGATAGATAGATGGATAAGGATAGATGGATAGGATGGATAGATGGATGGATGGATAGATGGATAGATGGATGGATAGATGGATGATGGATGGATGGATAGGGATGATAGATGGATGGATGGATAGATGGATGGATGGATGGATAGATGGATGGATAGATGGATGGATGGATAGATGGATAGATGGATGGATAGATGGATGATGGATGGATAGATGGATGATAGATGGATGGATGGATGGATGGATAGATGGATGGATGGATGATGGATGGATAGATAGATGGATAGATGGATGGATGGATAGATAGATAGATGGATGGATAGATAAATAAACAAGTACTTTATTGATTTTTTTATATACATGTAGAAAAACAAATTTTCAGTAACAAATATAATGCAGGATATTATTGTGCAAGAAATTTATTATTGAATATTAAATTGAATATAAATGTTTTTTAAGTGCACCATGGCATTGTAGCGCCATTTTAGATACAAATAAAAATGAAATACAATTTTGGATGCGTGAGAAAGGGACACATTGTATTGTTCTAAAACGTGCTTTATTCCCTTCTTCCTGCCCCTACAGGGAGAACTTCCAGCGTCTGCAGCAGGACCTCGCCCACATGACCCTGGCCTGTCTGGAGCGGCGCTCTCGAGGGTCCATCAGGAGGAAGAGGCCGCTCACCAGTCAGAGCCGCGAGGAAGACGAGGAGTCGGAGGAAGAGTCAGAACTCCCCGAGTACCTGCACCTGGCCACCGTGGACAACACACTCAGTACTTTCCTGTAGTACTGCAGATAATACAGAGTACTTTCCTGTAGTACTGCAGAGAATACACTTCCTGTGATTTCCTGTAGTAATAATAATAATTCATTATATTTAGAGGCATCTTTCGAAGCACCCAAGGACACCTTACAATTCATAAAATAGTACTGCAGAGAGTACACACCGAGTACTTTCCTGTAGTACTGTAGAGAGTACCTTCCTGTAGTACTGCAGAGTACACACCGAGTACTTTCCTGTAGTACTGTAGATACAGTGGCGGTTCTAGAATATTTTACATGGGGGGCAAGAGGTCATGCCAGGGTGGCATGGGAGGGCGGACCGTACGTGGTATTTTATACTGTATAACGTATTTATTGTTAAATCATGCCCTAACACAAGTGTTCTTAATGCACAAGAGAAACAAGGTGTTCAGACAAACAAACTCAAATATAGTATAAAACAGCAGAAAATACTCATGATACCCTATAATTCTGTGTACTGTAAGTAAAGTACTTAGTTATAATGAAGTACACAAATGACATCACCCATCTCTTAAGAAAGCTAAAGGTGACCTGTGCAGCAACACATTTCAATATGTGTCAATACTAAGAGCTGCTAGATTGAGCTGCTGTAATGGAATATGTATGGAGAATAAAAACATACCATGTGGTCCAGCTGGAGTCTCATCTGCCTCCTGATCCCTGCCTCTATCCCCCTTTCTGATACTTCATCTTTATTCCTCACATACATTTCTTCTTCTTCACTAATGTCTTCCTCTCCTCCTGGCTTCCTCCTGCTCTGACCCTCCTGGTGTCTTCAGTGAACTATTTTCCTTTTCCTATCTGTTCATCCTGATCACTTCTCAGATATGTCTTTTTGTTGTTGTGGACTCACTCCAGCTACTCTGGCCTGCAAGAGTCTACTTGTGAAAAGTAGAAAAGTACTCGTATAATGCTTGTATAACTTTACACGTTAGGGCCATGTAGCTAATAAGCACGGTGGCCCCTGTCACGATCTGTCTGCGTTGTGTTTTGTCTGGTTTAGATCTGTCTGTGGTTCCATGTCGTTAGTTTCCCTGGTGTGTCTAATTTACCCGATTGTGTGCACCTGGTGTCCCTGTGTTTTCTCCTCCCTCCTCACCTGTGTCTTGTTTGTATAATTAGTCTTGTGTGTATTTAAGTTCTGGTTTTTCTGTCTCTCTTTGTCAGTTTGTCTTGTGTAATGACTTGGTCTGCGGTGAGTGTTCTGTTCAGTCTTTGTTAATAGTTTAGCCTTGAAATAAAGGAGTTATTTGTGTCACTTTAATCTGCATTTGGGTCCTGCTTCCTACACACACCGTAACAGTCCCTCCCTATAGGCCGATCATGCAGACTGCATGGGGCCTCATCATGCGGAGGGGGCCTCAACTGAGCCGAAAATCCGACGCGCTTATTCGGCGCAATTAGTGTGGCGCGGCTCCACTAGCATGAGGAAGGGGACAGGCTGAGTGATGATGAACACTGTGCTTTGTTTCAGGAGGAAACTCAGTTATTCAATCAGGAGAGACGGTTTTGGTAAGAATACATATTTATTGCCAGGAATACACAAATTAATATAATGGAGTTTTGGCGATTAGGCCCCGTTGTGCAGGAGAATACCAAAACAACGCCCGGGCTGCAAAACGCATCAATGAAAGCGACCCTCTACCACACAAAACAACACTTGTAAATAACCCAATTTGTGTTCTTTGAAATTGAAAAGTATATTGCATTGTGTTTGTTACTTTCGTTGTATGTTTTAAGTGTAATTTGGCATGCTTTTATTTTGAAGGCGAGTTTCCGCTGTTGACAGTTGTTGTTGCTATAGAAACGTGTCACAGCGGGCGGAACTTGTCATAAAGTCCGCGATAATAAAGCCCACCCATTTAGAGGGAAGATATGATTGGTCAAATGTACTGTCATTTGACATTAGTCTCTTGTTCAGTTACTATAGCTGGGCCCTCCGTGAATTCATAGCTGGACGTCCAATCAGCTCCTGTCTTCACCTCGCAGAGACGAGCTTATTTCATTTAACCCTTCACATTCCAACAGAAACTGAATGGGCAGATTCAAAGGATTTATTTCTTTGGAAATGTTATTTTAAATACAATTTAATCAAGTTATTTTTGGTAAAACTAATGACAAATATTACTAAAAACATATTTAAAAAAAATATATAAAGAAAAATATAATTTGTTTTTAAATATTATTTTGTAGAATATCTTAGGCCTTCAGAGACAGGCTCGCCACTGGTAAAAATGTCTCATGCACACATGTGAAACGCTCTCACAGACACACACAACAGTGTTGCAGTCGGGAAGAAAAGCAATGTGGAGCGAGCGAGAGAGCACACCTTTATCTATTTAATAAAGTTGTAAGAAATCATTCCAATGTGTACTATAGGACAGTAAAAAGTTTAAAAGGGGAGGGATTAGTCAAATATGCATAAAAAGAAAGAATGCTAACTAGGTAACATAAGATAAGAATAAACAAGTTTAAATGATTTGTTGTGATCATATTCTAAAGATGTTGGATTATTGAAAAGTATACAGCTCCCTTTCATCTGAGCGTTGAGAGCTGTAACCATAAATTCATGTTAGGCTCAAAGTAGGGCTGCTCGATTATGGCAAAAATCATAATCTCGATTATTTGGGTCAATAATTGATATCACGATTATTAAAAACGATTAACCATTTACTTTGAAAACATCAATGTATTGAAGAAAATAATTTGAAAAGTATGTTTTTAACAGTTTATTAGCCTGAAATTTAAGTATAATTCAACTGAAAAATCTATTTAAAAAAAATAAAATCGTTTTATTTCGATTATGATGTTTTCATAATCGTTGCAAGCCAAAATCGTAATTGCGATTAAAATACGATTAATTGAGCAGCCCTAGCTCAAAGTGCACCAGATTGATGCAT